>BJBW01003263.1:0-118610 GCA_004320125.1 Scolopax mira
CCGCGCCCCGAGCCCAGCGCCGGCGGCGGCAGGTGGGTGCCCGGCGCGGCGGCTGCGCAGCGCGGCCCCTGCCCTACCGGGCACGCTGGGACTCGTAGTCCGGCAGTCGCCAGCCCCACGGAGGGGTCCGCGGGCACCGGCACCGGCAGCCCCAGCCGGCTCCCTCCCCAGCAGCAAACCGTCCCGGCGCCACCAGCGCCGGCGCCACCAGCAGCATCCCTCCCGCCCTCACGGCAGGGCACCCTCTCGGTCCCCCGGTTCTCCGGGGGAGGAGAAGTCTCCGGGGAGACCTTACTCGGTGTATAAAGGAGCTCGTCAAGAAGATGGAGAATTCTTCTGCCCAGGTTGCCCAAAAAGGTGGTAGGTGCCCCATCCCTGGAAACATTCAAGGTCAGGTTGGACGGGGCTCTGAGCAACCTGATCCAGGTGAAGATGACCCTGCTCCTTGGAGGGGTGTTGGACTAGATGACCTTTAAAGGTCCCTTCCAACCCAAGCTATTCTGTGAGTCTATGTTTCTATCATTTTTTGCTGTTCTAAGCCCAAGTCCCACTTAACCCATACCCAGACCATGTTTATTCCCCCTTTATTCCCCTTTGCCTTGGAATAATGTAGCTTCAGCCCTTCCACGTGTGGCCCCTCTGTCTGGAAACCTTGAGAATAGACCCCATCATGGCTTGGATGCTCAGCTGGGTGCAGCCATCACCCCCACCCCATGCACATCTCCAAGCAGTTGAGCATAGCCGCGTGGGCTCAGCAGCTGCAGTGGGCAGTTCTGGGTGCACGTGTAGGCAGCCAGCCCTAAAGAGAATGGTTTTCTCCTCTCACACACCCTCTGCAATCTGGCCCGGAGGGCTGAACCAGCCCAGCAGGTCCTGCTCCAAGATATATGGCTCCAGGGAGCCAGTTCTGGAGTGGAGGGTGCTGGCCTCTGCCCAAAACCTGCCTGCCTGGGCTGCAGCCAGCAAGCAGGATGAAGGCTGGAGGAGAAAGGCTGGTCCTCCATCTCCATGAGGATTCTGAGGGATGTCCATGGATGTCTGGAGACCTAAAGGACAGGAGCATCTCAGGGTGCCCCTTTCCATTCAAGAAGGACAAGTCACTATCCTGGCACTTCCTAAATAGCTTGGCATATCTTTCCAAGGAGACTGCTGGCTGTATCATAGTGCTGGGAAATTATGGGGTTACAGTGAGGTCCAAACCTCTTAGAAGAACATGTTGATCTTAACAGAGGACATAGGAAGAGACCATTGTACTTGTCCTCTCTTCTTTTAATTAGTTTTGATGATTCAATTTACATCTGTTCTTTTATTGTATAGTAAAATTAACCGTTGGTTGAGATTGTATATAATACGTAATAAATTTTAATGTACTCCCTGTAATCATGTATGTCCATAATTTAATTTATGAGATTGCCTTCGCTGGGTCCTGTGTTTTAGCTGAACTGAGGCCCTTGGTTCTGAGCACTAAGTGATGAGTCACTTGCAGCAGAAAACTATTCCCGTGTCTTTAACTTTCATGACATGTTGGCAGGAAAACAAGACATTGCCTTGTTAAGAAGCAGATGCTGCACCAGAGATGAATTTTCCTACGGAAAAAAAAGTGCAACTAGGAAATACAATGCCTTCGGCTTCACTCCATACCCTGCCAAACACCTCAGGCATCTGTAGCAAGACTTACAGCAGAAAACTCAGACTAAATCAGGGAGTGAAGGGTTACCTTGGGCATTTTGCCACTGCTGCTCAGGAAAACACCTGTATCCGCAATAATGTGCAGAATGCAGAAAGGTGCTTCAAAGCTGCAATTATCTGCTTGGAGCCTCCTTGCCTCAAATTTCTTTCAAAACTGGATATTCAGCCATAAGTTAACAAAGCTTTTGCCAAATATCCAAAATGTTATCAGATCAATGGAAATGGAAAAGAAACAGATCCATTTACTCCATGACATTCCCCTCCCCTCCCCTCCCCCCCAGCCCCAGCCTCTGCCTTGAAGTGCTCAGAGAAAAGAGGGCTGACATCCGTGGCTTTGCTTGTTCGGTACCAGAAGTGTCAGGCAATCAAACTGCTTTGAAATCTGCTGCTTGGCAACTTGGTGGCTTAGGCTGAAGATGAATCTGTTGGTCTGATGCTGGGTTGAAGCTTCACTGCACGCAGCCTGGTTCAGACACGAGGCAGAGAAATGTGGATTTCAGTCTTAACATGGATTAAATCCTCTTTTGGGGTTTAATCTCGGTCCATGCGATGAGGGGTTGAACGAGTTACTCATAATTATACAAATACTGGGAAAGGGAAATGTATGCTATCAACAAGGAGGGAAAGTTAACTTTGAGATATTTGTTTTTTGATAAACTTCTGCAAGTTGTTCACTCAGATTTTCCTTAAAATATTTTTGTTAAGTTGGAACTATTTCTCAGTTGATAAGAATGGAAAGAACCCCTCCCATGCTGATTTTTCTGTTTGCAGTTGCCTTGTATCTGCTGACAAATCCATTTCATACTAGTTTCTGTTAGAAACATAATGATCTAAGACCTCTGCAAGGAGCGTGGTTTGGCTGGAGCCAAAGTTCTTCTCTTCTCTGGCTGTGGTTTCATGTTTCTTTCTTCCTTTTACCTCATACATAGAATTTGCAATCAAAAAATTAGAAACATGATCAGTCTAAGAAAAGATACAGGTCGCCTGTATTCATGAGACACATAGACAAATATATACATGGTAAATATATTAAATGCAGATGTACACAAAAGTATATGTAGATGCATAGGAATAACATTCTCCTTAAACCCACAGCATTCAAAGTAAGCCATATCACACTTCAGCCTCATGTACAGAGCATATGTTCTAAATGATTTTTCATTCTTCCTAAACCACAAAATTAAAAAACAAAAGTATTGAATACAATTCACAAATCTGAGCTATATTGCATGTACGGGATACACTGTACCCTGGGTATATGTTCCCTGCTATGATACGTTTCCATCAAATGCATGGGAACAGGCTGCCCAGGGAAGTGGTTGAGTCACCGTCCCTGGAGGTATTTAAAAGATGGGAAGATGTGCTGAGGGACACGGTTTAGTGGTGGAGTTGGCAGTGCTAAGTTAATGGCTGAACCTTATAATCTTAAAGGTCTTTTCGAACCAAAACGATTCTACGATTCTCTGTATTTGACCTGTTGGAAGAGGCACAGTGGCAGAGTTAACACCCTAAGGATACAACAGACATGGGGACAAATACTCTAAAAAAATTTTGCTCCACTCTGGGGGGCACCTTCAAGAGCCAATGGTCCTGTGGATCCCAAACCAACAGATTTCCTGGCTCTGCCTTCCCTTTAACCCGTGAGAGTTTGGTTTGGAGCTGGTGCGTGGTGAATGCAGTGCAGAGGTTTGGTGTTTTTCCAACACTGCCTAAAACTGTGCTTACTGCCAGCAGCGGCATCCTTAAACAGGGCATCCAAAAGCAAGTTTTATTCCAATGAACTATTTGTAGCCAAAGTGTGGTCAGTTGTTTTGTTTTGTTATATTTTTTTAATAAAAAAGCAGAGGGGCTGTTGTGATCTTTTCATCTGTTTTCCTTATAACGCAGCTTGTAAGACTTTGCTTAATTAATTACTGCTTGAGCTGTAGCCTGTCTTTTAGACAAACATCTGCTCTTGATTACTGTGCTGTACATGTTTTGATCTCTTCCCCTAAAGACCAGCTGTTGATCAAATTTGGTGACCTGTATATAAAACGTCTTGGTTCAATGCCTGATCAGCAGATTTTGGACTTAGGGTAGAGATAAAATTTGACTCTTGTTCACATGTTTTCATTTTCAAAATTACTGACTTGTGGTGACACTTCTGAAATGGCTTTGAAAGAGGACCAGTGTATGCAGTCAGCCCCAGTTCTGGCCACCAGCATCTCAAGTGGTCACACAGGAACTGTATTTAGGTTGGGGTTTTTTAATTGCATTGGTTTGACAGATAATAGGAATTTTTTTTGGACTGTATTAAAAGGCAGAGTAGAGTAATATATTAAATAACTTCAAGTCATTGTCTATTTCACTCAAACTTGATTTCTCTGAACCCTTCTGTATCCATAGTACACTAAATCCGAAAGAAGCGCATTTATATTTGGACACTGCACTTGCCATGGAGTAGCAGTAATAATAAAGATCTCATCTGCACCAATTAATTGCAGCAGTAGATATCAAACTGAATCACCATTTCCATTGTAGGTGTGGAAAGCGAGACACAGAACAGATGGATATTTTAAGTCTGGGGCCCATTTGGTGGGAATGCCACCAGGGACATGAACACGGGTCTCATACTTTGGTTGAGAAGATGGAAGAAATTTCCCAAGGATGTAAGAAGACCACTGCTGACCCTGGGACCAGACCCCACAGCTCACCATCCTCTTCGCCCTGCTTACTGTGCTGCACAGCACCGCTCTGCTCCAGGCTGCCTGTCCAAAGTGTGCCTTGGGCTGGGTCACACTTCTCCAGTGCCACCCCTGAGTACAGGCAACATGATTTCTGCTCCATCCATTGTGATATGGTGGCTCCTCCACCTACCCCAGCTCTGCTGGTATGAGGAGGAGGCTCTGGAGGTACAGGCCAGCTCTCCATCGCCTTGAAACTGTGCCATTTAAAGTGGTTTAGTCCTTGGAAGAGAGCAGGAGCTAACGGATACCATCCTCCTTTCTTTACAGGGCCTGCTAATGGTGAAGAACTTTCTGCTCCACCTCTGTCTCCATGAGTGGATCTGCAGGACAGCTTGTTCAGCGTTGGATTTCCTTCTTTATCTGAAGAGGCCCAAGGTCAGACAAAGGCCCTCTGCGTCTGAGCAATATTCACAGGGTAAGCTTTCCTCAGCACGCATTTCTCTTATACAGCCAGTGAACGGTGAATTGAATCATTTTGGATATGTCTAAACTGTCTTAACGGTGCGCTCGGGAAACCACCCCCCATGCATGGTCCCAGCTGCTGGGCAGAGAGCGCGTTAGGCGGCGTGTGGGCTCCTGCAGATAGGGCCTGGGATGCTGCCAGACTGACGGCCCGCGCTCGAGCTTGTCTCCAGACACGTCTTGGCAGGCTGGCCCTGGGCTGGCCGCAGGGCAGCCATCTGCAAGAAGAGGGGAAAATTCCAAGACACGTGTAGGTAGCTACCCCTGTGGCCTCCTCCAAAGGCTGCGTAAGCCAGCCTGCTCACGGGAATGTGCTCGTCTTAACCCTTCCTGTCAGAACGGAAAATTCTCAAAGTATTAAGGTTGTGGCTTCAAGAGAACCAGGACTGAACCATGTCCTTCTTTGCTGCCACTGGAAGGAATATGATTTCTTCACTCATAATTTGTTTCAATCTGAGTTTGGCCACTCATTAAAAAATTATATAGGACAGAGGGTCCAGGCATCACTTTTTATTATCATCTCTTTTACTGACAATATCCTTCCTGGCTATATCCTCTGTGAATTCCCCAGCCAGGAAGATATTTCTGTCTCAGGCCATATGCGTTGAAGAACCCATGTTCTTCATTTGTACCACATCAGCATTGTAGCAACTAATTATACTATGATTTAATCAGTTTAGGATTATGTCTGAGGCTTTGGATGTTCCTTTTCTGCTGCGAGCAGCTCAGCTCAGCGAACGGCAGTGGGGGTGCTTCATGTTGTATCCACTCTTGCTTTGCATGTGAGTTGGTTCAGCATTCATGGCAGTTCCACTGCTGCCCAGGTCTTCTATGTCCTTAGAGGTTTCATATTTGCAACACTTCCCTCACTCACGTGAGATTGTCTTAAACTGTATCACAGCCTTTGAAAAAGAAATCCCTCTCCTAATCCTTTTGCGAATGTTATGTTTGCCCTCTGATACATGCATTGGTCTGTCAGCTTGGAAAACCACAGCCTTCTAACGACCGAAGGATTATGAATCTATTGCTGAGCGTTTGCAGGAGTGCTCTTGTGGTTATAAAAGTGTCTCTTCGTTCACCCGCAGGCGCGGTGCCAGAAGGGCTCAGCGTGGCCTTTGTGGGTCTCTTGCCTCCAGCACCGAACAAAGGAGTATCTCACGGTGGTCACAGGGCCAGCTCCATCACCCGCTGGCTGCTCCCAGCTGAGCCACCACTGCCTTTGCAGGCACGGGGAGTTCCTTTCTTTGTGGCAAAAGACTGTTCAGCCCAACACCTCGGACTGCCCTATTTGAAGTTTGCACAATTTTGATTTTAATACAATTTATCAGATGAATTTCTGTCTCTATTAAAGTTAATAAGAGCCTGACTAATGACTTCAGCACAGCCAGGACTTTGCAAAATATCTTTAATTAATGTAGTAGTCAAAAGGTACTAGGATTTTACATGCTTTAATAAAATCCATATTAAAATAAGATGGATTATGTATGTTGCCTTACACTCTATATATCTTACAGAAATGAAATCTTGGCAGTGCTGCAGCAGACAGCAGAACTTAGACTGACGCCAGTGGGGCCAACATTTCACCCCATTTCTTTTCCCAAATCTACCAAGAGTTTCCAGGGACTGAACAAATCAGCATCTCAGGATTACTGACTGTCTAAACCTTCGAATCATTTTTCTCTAGGTTGCAGTGGTATTGAAGGGCCCTTGATATCTGGAAAATGCTTTAAGGTTCAAACTGCTATAGCTGTACTAATGATTACCAGTTATTATTTTCCTGCTACAAATGCCCTATCCTCAAAGCAGGAATGGCAGCGTCTACTAGGGAGGTTACTCCAGAGCTTCTGTCTTAAAACCAGATTTTCCATTATTTCCAACTTAGCCGTTCAAATCATAGAATCACAGAATGGTTTGGGTTGGAAGGGACCTTGAAGATCATCTAGTTCCAACCCCCCTGCCATGGGCAGGGACACCTCCCACCAGACCAGGTTGCTCAGAGCCCCATCCAGCCTGGCCTTGAACATTTCCAGGGATGGGGCAACAGCTTCTCTGGGAAACTTGTGGCAGGGTCTCATCAACCTCAGAGTAAAGAGTTTTTCTTCCTAATACCTGATATAAATCTCCCCCTTTTCAGTTTAAAACCATTACCTCTTGTCCTATCACTACCCTCCCCTTTCCTATAGCCTCCTTTAGGTACTGGAAGGTGCTACAACTTCTCCCTGGAGCTTTCTCTTCTTCGGGCTGAACAACCCCAACTCTCTCAGCCTGTCCTCACAGCAGAGGTTCTCCAGCCCTGTGATCACCTTCATGGCCTCCTCTGGAACTGCTCCAACAGGTCCATGTCCTTCTTATGTTGGGGGCTCTACAGCTGGATGCAGCACCGCAGGGGGGGCCTCACCAGGCACATCAAATCAAATCAAATCAAATCAAATCAAATAGCACATGCCAGACAACTGCCTTGATTTTCATTGTGTTTTTATTATTTTAAGGTGTGGAAGGTCTAACAGTTTCTAACATTGAGGTTAGAAGAAAGTAAACCCACGGTAAAAAACCCCAAACCTCTGAAGACCCCTGTCTTTGAGCAGCTCTGGCCTTCCCACACACCAGCACTGGCTAGCACACACACTCAGTCAGGCCAGGTCTTTTACTGTTTTTGAGCCAATTCACTCAGATTGATTTAAAAATAGTGTCTGTAGCTCATGTTTACTGGCACGTGACATTTTTCACTAGTGGATGGTATTTACTAGCACGTGGTGCCTGGTAGCTGAAGCATCCAGAGATTAGTGCTCAGTCCCTGTCCCCAAGCCAGGCCAGCGCTCATTAAGCAGAGGCCAGCCCCGCAGAGGCCAGACCCCACAGAGGCCAGGCTGGTGTTTGGCCACCTTAGGCCAGTGGTGGGGCGTGTGGAGGGTGCTTTTGGCCCAGAGCTTCGCAGGAGAAGCCACCATCTCCCCGTCACTGTGCCTTTCGTCGGGTCAGGGCACCGAGCCCAGCCACAAGGGACACCTCTCCTCGTCCGACAGCCCGGAGGAGGACGCTGTGTGTTGGGAAAACACGATGTAGGCGGTGGGGCAGGGCCTCTGGCGGGGCAGGCCCAGGGGCCGGACTACATCTCCCGGCGTGCTCCGGGGCGGCGCGCAGGCGCAGGGGCGGGCGGGGCGCGGGGCTGCTGGTCGCGGCTGAGGGAGCTGGGTCGCTGCCGCCGCCCGGGTGAGCGGGGAGCGGCCGTCCGTGGGCGGCCGGGGGCACGGGGAGGGAGGGCGGGCGGCCACGCTGGGGCGGGGGTGGGTGGGTGGCAGCCCTTCGCCCGCCGCCACAGCGCGGCGGGAAGAGGAGGAAGAAGAAGAAGGGCCGGGACCCCAGTGTCTCACCGGGGCGGGGGGGGCACCGAAACCTGGGTTGGTTTCGGTGAGCGGGAAGGTCAGGGCTCCCTGAGCGCGGGGCGGGGGGGGGGGGGGGGGGGGCGGGGGGGGGGGGGGGGGGGGGGGGGGGGGGGGGGGGGGGTCGGTGTAGGCTGTGGGAAACGCGGGTTTCCAGCGCGGGGATCCCCGCCGGCTTCGGGGCTGAGAGGAACCGGGACGGGGGGAGCGTGTGTCCGACGGGGCGTGGAGGGTGTTGGTCGGTTTTTTAGCCCGCCCCCAGCTTTGCTGTGAAACTTTGAAAACTTTGCCCGTGGTCTGTGGTTACCGTAACCCTTTCGACGTGCGATATGTGTTTTCTACCAGTTAAAAATCATACCCGTCACTGCCCGGGTAGGGTTTGTTCTCGGTAGCCCAGGGACCACCAAGGGGTGCGATGGTCGAGGCCCAGCGGGCTCCCCCCATTTTCTGAATTTCCTGAGCATTTTGCACGTAAGTTTGCTGTGTAAGTCTCTGAAAGTTATCCGCCTGTTTCTGTGCAGATTGGTGCAAGTTGTGTTGAAAATCAGTGCTCTTCTAAAGAGGTTGCTGTACGCTTTAAATATATATGAATAATATATTGAGTGTATTCTCAAGACTACTGTTTTGCTACTGTGTCAGGTGTGCAGAGCTTGAAAGGTGCTCTGTGGTGTGGGGGAGAGCCCGAAATGGACTAGTACTTGGAAGTTTTCCCGAAGTAACATAATGGGAATAAAGTGAGTTTCTTCTGCTGTCCCATTCTAGGACTCTAAGTTTTGCCACTTTTCTGAAATAGATACAAACATCTGAATGTTTCTATAAACATTCGGTAGCTTGCTTGTGGTGTTTCTTTTTGAGTGAAATGCCAGCAGGCAGCTCCTCCAGGAGATACTGTGTGTCAGTGTCCACAGGCAGTACATCTCTACTGAAGAAAATTCAGGTATTGTCTGGAAAAAAAAGGGATGTGGAAACATCCCTCATCCTGGCTGAGCAGTAACTCCTGAGGCAGTGGTGCTGCTCTGCGTGTTGGGAGAGGGAATGGACAGCTGAGGTGGTGATTTCTGCCAGAGGAGCTTCTCAGGGCAGGCAGTACCTCTGGTACCTGGGATTTTTAGCTTATCCCAGCCTTGTATTTATTTGGGATCATAACAGCCACCCTGCAGCTACTTTAATGAGCACGCCAGGAAGTCTCGTGGAGATGGATGTGCTGAAATGCCACCACCTGCACTGCCAGGGCTGCTGCTTCTGTGCCCTGTGCAGCACTTCAGGGCTCCTGGCTCTGTCACCTCTGCTATTGCCTGGGCTGGAGGGGTATGCAGCCCTGCGGCGTGGGTGCCTGGTTTTCAGGAACAGCCACACAGGAGTACTTTTTTGTGGGACAGTGCCAATTTGGCAGCTTAGTCGTCACTCAGCGCACCCTGCCTGCAAGATAGTTGTGTCCTAGTTCTGAGGAGTTGTATACAGGACATATAAAAGAGCAAAGTGGGCTTTGTCTGGTTCCTCCTCCTCATACAGAGGAGGAGCTTGCAGAAACTGGAAATACAGGTGTTTTCTGATTTCCCTTATCATGGAATAATCCTCATGGTCCGTGTAGTTACTCTGCAGTAGCTGTCTATTCCCCTCCGCTCCCCGAGTCACTCTAAGGACAATTGTGAAGTTGGGGAAGCTCCGTTTGCCATCTGTGAAACTTAGTGAATTGTTTCTTTGAACAGAATGAAGCCTTGGGCTTGTTTTTATAGGAAAATAGCCCAGAATTGCTATCCCTTGCTGCCTGGAAAACTCAACTTACCCTGACAAAAACCATCGGCAAAGATGAGCTGCCACCTGCTGGCTCCGTGCAGCTTTGGGCTAGGGGCTGTCTGCTGGTTCTGTGGGCAAGGGACCTGGTTCGTGTACCCCACGCCAGGCTGGAGGTTCGGAAGGCTCAGGTGGGCTCTTGAGAGCTTTCTGCTAAGAAAAGCAGCACTGGGCTGTTCAGAGGTATCATGAAACATTACAAAATCAACCTAAGGAGCCTGCTGAGGTTATGGTAATATTTATGTTTACTCTTTTCTACTAGTTGTGGTAAATAAAGATAGCTCTTTCAAGTGCAAAACATTCTTCATAAGCAGTTCTGTATAGTCTCACACACTGGAAAATCAGATCGTTGCCATTGTAGGGGTTCCCTGGGGAAATACTCAGATTAGGTTCCTCCAAGAGGCTGGGAGGTTCTGGGGCCCTGACTGTCCCAGGAACACTGACAGCCCTGCGGACCCCCCTGCTCCGGCTCGGGTTCACTCAGAGGTTGGGTGGAAGGAGGCTCCAAAGGAACAAATGAGATTAAAGTGAACTCTGTGAACGTGCTGGCCAAAACCAGCTCGGTTTGTTTTTGATGATGTCACTTCTATTTTAAAATCCAAGTTACAGATACCATTTACAGTGGACTTTAATAAGACTGTAGTTTCCTGTGGGCAGGATATTTCTAAAGAGTTACTCCTGTTAGGGTCCCAAGATATTGTGTTCTTAATTTCTGGGGGGGGTGTGAATTTTTGAAAGAAATCGGAAGCTAGCTGTTTTTACAATCTTTTGGTTTTTAAAAATACACTTTCAGACAGGAAAAAACCAAAAATATTTCAACTTGTAGTTAAGAGGTGTGTGAAAATTCCTTGATGGTTTTTCAGGGAGTGATTCTGGTAATTATAAAATGGCCTCAAGTAAAGTTACTGATACTTTCAAATTTCTTTATTTGTTTATTGATTTCTCAGGTGAAGGAGTAATGGCAAGACTGTTGTATTTGTGATGTTCAGCAGAATATCTTAATTTCTAATTTTCAGCTTAATCAATAGCCAGCCCTTTCAATCAATCAAACTTCAACTCTGTTTCCATTTCCCCAAATGTTTCTGATGGAACTGTAAAGTTTCTACAGTTAAGAACTTTACCCTAGAGTTATATATCTGAAAAAGGAATAGTAGCCCTTTCAGCTTTTAATGTATGTAATGTTTTCATGGTAAACCAAAGAAGGATACTTAGAAGAAAACTAGCTCTGCTCATCAAAAAAGAGCAAAGTATTTGCAAAGCCAAAATTGATGGTTACAGTTTTGCCTCCGATTCCGCAATAAGATGCACCACAAATATCCACAATCTAAATAACTGCTCCTTCTAAAAACTTATAATTTGTTACACATGTCTCTTTCTGTATGCTGCGCTGCTGGAGTGAGTGATGGAGAGCAACTGGAGGACCAAGTGTGTTTAATGGGAGGTGAGGGCCTTGTTTGATTAGATTAGGGCTTCAGCTGGCCTTTATGCCCTTTTTAGGCAATAAGAATTCCTGACACTGTGTTTTAAAACCTGATTTTTAGCACGTTGTAGATGAGTGTCATATGCTGTGATTTCTTTTCTAGGGAATGTTTCTGAAAGTCATTACCAAGCAATCTCTAGGTAGTACAGACATACCCATCAGGGCTACCATCCTAACTTTTTAAAGGTGTCTCAAGTTAAGTATGCTTTCATATTTTAAAGAATACCTTTGATTGATAGATATTAGAAAATGTGTCCAAAGCTCTTTAAATTTAGATTTGCTAGACCACATGTGATTCTCTTCCTTTTGCTGAAGTGAACACTGTTACAGGAGCACTGGGGTTTTTTGCTCAGCTGCTTTATTTTTCATATTTTTGTGTGTTTGAACACTGTAGGCTCAGGATTCGAAATGGCTACTTTAATCATATTATAAAAACAAGTGAGATGAAGGGCTGTGTCCTGAATGTTAATTAATGTATTATAAAGGATGAGTAGTTTTTCAGTGTAAAGCATACCAATGCAGTAAATAAAAGGTAATTAATTCTGGGTGGCAGCATTTTACAGCAATTCATGGAGAGGAAATAAAGCCTACGTGAATGTAATGTGTGGTTATGCAGAGCTGCTCTCCATCAAAGTAAGGGGAGCATTATTTGGCAGTATGCAACTATTCTGCTCCTTATAATTACCTGTTAAAACTACACCTTTTAATATTTGAATGCAAATGAGCATGCAGAAATGTGGTAAATAGCAGCGTGTTGATGTAGGATGGTCACAAACAATGCTGTGTAATCGGCTGCAGGAAATGTTTTTCCCTTATGATAGTGTGTAATGGCTTAAACTGTAAGGAAAGGGAAAACATTAAGGCTCTTCGAAAGTGAAGTTTGCATGCAGATTGTGTGACATCTGCTGCAGCTATCAGCTAATTGTCCTTCAGCAGTTATGCACCTGGAGAAACAAATAACATGATCCTATGAAAGGCGGTGGCAGCTAGACCATGGGGACTCTCCTTTGGAACACAGCTTTGAAAAACGTAGGTGTTTTTGCAGCCATTATACCCTGATGTTCTCAGCTCTGTCACCTCTTGCAAGAGGCCCGAGCTCTTCCAACGTGATTGGGTTTAGTTCAGAGGAAGCCAAACACTGTTCTTTGGATGTCATTTACCATGAAACTGAGAATTCTGACTGGTTTTTATTATATTTGAGAGAACTTCACCTAAGTTGGTAGTTCAGCATTGGAATTATGTCCTATTAATGTCAACTGTGCTTTACAAGTAAGCTCTAGTGTTTATATCAGTAATATTTTTTAAAAGCAGACATCCTGAAAATAGCCATAGATATATTCCTCATTCAGGTGTAGATGTTGGTAGGAACCGAAAATTTACTGTTCTTGCAAAGGCACTTGTTAAAACCTTGTTTACTTTATCAGTAAACTTGACTGAATGGTGTGGATGAACCTTTATGTGCTCATATGTTCAGTGTTGCAAAATTAAAATATCACTGTATGTTGCTGTGACAACCAGGAAGACCTTCCTGGATGTAAACAACTGGGGTGAAGGAATCCTGTGAGCAGGATTCCATGGTATAGTATATATATATATATACGGCCCTTCTTTTCCCTTTACTTAAGAGGCAATAACTTTTAAATTTATCTGCTTTTGTAGTGCAGTGTAAGTGCAGGTTGGAAGTCATGCACTTAGTGTTTGTGGTGTGAGCATCTGAACTGGAACGTGAGGTGTTGGAGAACAAGTAATGCTTGCTGTATGTCTGATCTGTGGGGATAAGTTTTGTAGAGCCGAGGGTTAGGGAGGCTACTGAGCCTGAATCATAGAATTGTCTGGATCTAGCTTTTGTTCCCCAAATACATTATGGACAGTCTTGCTCACTTAGAGAGTCATTCAGGTTACCTTTTGTGTGTGTGTGTATGTGCTCTACTTGAAGTGAGAATTTGGCTGAACAAAAGGAGAATCCCAGAACACCTTACAGAAAAATGAGAGAAACCAACTTGTCTGCTTCAACAACTGTTAGTTTTTTTCCAGGACAAATGCTCAAAACTTGTCACTGTTAGAAAAAAGGTTCCCTGTGTTCTCCTTGTCCATGAGAAGTATTATGTAGACTGTACATATTTTGAAAGACCTCGATTTCCTCTAAGTATAATATTTAGTGAGCAATTATGTGATCTGTTCTGCATTTTTAATTATTATTTTTTTTGATAGTAGGATTGACAGGAATGCTGCTATTTAGGGGCTCTTGTCCCTAAGCCTTTCATCAAGGTATTTTAATTTTCTTTGGACAGAACAGAATGTTATTTCAATGGTAGTGCTATAATTAACTTGGAGGCAAACTTCCTTTGTTCCCTCTGTAGGTAATACACAGGGGTATGAGTCAGTAATAACCAATTAGCTTGTTTGTGGTGAAGTTTTCCTTTAGTACCCTCAAACAGCAGCAGCAGCAACAACAATAACAGCATCTTAACTCTTCTTTTGACTTCAGTGTCTGTAAAAACCAGTGGCGTTAGCTTGGACTCATAAATACTAGGTGAAGTTGGTATCGCCTGCCCTGCTCTGTGGGAGTTATGGCCTTGGAGTTCTCATCAAGAAAGCTCGGTACTGGCTTCTTGGTATCTGAAAATATACATATAGGTTAGTTACTGGTGGAAAAGGGCATGGCAGGAGGAGATTCTCATCAGTGAAGAAGCAAGGTGTAGTCAGCTTCCAGGTGTTCTTGGTCTGTTGTGGAATAACAGGTAGATGTGAATGTGGATGAAAAAGCTTTTATTCCAGAGATGTATTTGCAAATTGAAGATACTTTGTAGTTGGGATAATTACCTTAACTATGGTTATTTATTTTTAAACTGTTTTCTTTATAGATCTGGTTAAGAATTAAGATTTTGGGGTTTGAAGCGTTTGAATAACTTACTACTGCCCAAGTCATGACGCTCCCATTTCGAAAGGACTTGGACAAGTACAAAGATCTTGATGAGGATGAAATTCTTGGCAAACTTTCAGAAGAAGAACTGAAACAACTGGAAACTGTTTTGGATGATCTTGACCCTGAGGTAGGTACTGGCCAAGAGAAATTTTTTTTTTTTTTTGTTTGCTCAGAAGTGAGTCTGAAATAAATTGAGACTTTTTTTTTTACTTAACAATATACTTTTTGACAGAGTTTTTTCCTAGTCTGCCAATGATCTTATTTAGAGATATATATGTGTATATGATGCTTCTATTGTTTATTTCCTGTTTACAACATGAATGCAACTGCAGTAGAGGAAAATAGAAGAAAGGATTATCAGGAGGAGCTTTCTGGGATTTATTTATAAATAAATAAATTGCTCTTAGTCATATTCTTGAAAAGAAAGTTTATTTAGAAAGGCCATTTTAACTTTCCTCTTTCCGATGTTGTCTGGTAAACAGCCCTTTTTTATCCTTTTTTATTTTTTTGCTTCTGCTGTTGGACTTTGATGGGAGAGAGAGGGTGCTAACCTCTTCTAAAGATTCCTGGTCCTGTAGGTAACCTACATCTATTCCTGTTCTCATGTTGAGTTTGCAAAGAGGAGACAAATGATTGCTCAGCTCCCGAGTCATTATGTCAGTGTGGGGAATTGAAGATGGAATATTTTAGCTTTCTGTTGTGAAGAGCTGAGTTACGTTCTCCACTGATACTGCAGTTAATATCAGAATCCAGGATTTGTGTATTCACCTCCTGATTCTCTGTGCTTGCTTTAACAGGACTATGATTAAGTTTAAATTTGATGTTCAGGGGTCACTTAAAGGTATATTATGATGATGTATTTTGTTGCAGTGCAAGAAATTGTTGATATTTTAATTGGCTATGGCTTTATAGACATTTTGACAAAGGAGAACTGGCAAAAGTGATTGCTTGTCTTTTACAACAGTCTGAATTTCTATACATTCTGTCCTTTTCATACTAATATACTCCATTTTTTCATGATTTTTTTTTCTTTAGCTGAAATATGTTGATGATAGCAAATAACCAACCCAACTTGAGTCATGTCAAAAGTAGAAATGCTCCATTTTAAATGCCAGAGAATAGTATAGGCAGTCGTCTTAAAGACTTAGAAATGCATGGATGTAAGTGATAGAGGAAGCAGTCTTCTTGCTGAATGTCTGAACTGTAAATAGCTGAGTGTTATTTACTACTTGTCGTTTAAACTGTTCATTATAGAAAAGAAATGCAAAGTGAGTAGCAAGTCTAGTGCTGGGAGCTATTGACTTAGAGTTGCTTCAGTCCTATTCAGAGTGCAGTGTGCTCTACTTTTAGTTATATTCTTGGTACCTAAAGAATAGATTACTTTGTGTCCTCTCTTCCCCCCGACAAAAAAAAAAGGAAGATGGCAAAGGATCAAAGCTTGCCTAAAAAGGATGGCGTATGGGGTTTGAACCATGGGGAGAGTGAGAAGGAAAAGGGAAATGAAACTAAAGAGGTGTTCACTCAGGTTTTCTAAGCTGTACTTGTTTGCTCCATTTTGTTTTGCAGAATGCACTCCTGCCTGCAGGCTTCCGCCAGAAAGACCAGACTGCAAAAAAGGCTTCAGGTCCCTTCGACAGGGAACGGCTCCTGGCGTATTTGGAGAAACAGGCTCTTGAGCACAAAGACAGGGAGGACTATGTGCCTTTTACAAGAGAAAAGAAAGGTAACACCACCCTTTCCCGTGTAGGTGGTTACGAAATCTCTGAAGTGGACTAGCCAGAACTACTGTAAACCAACGTTTATTGAAGCACTGGCAGCTCTTATGCTTTTTGACTCGTGATGTTTCCAAATGAGTGCTACTGTGCAGAGGCGGGATGCTTCCTGTTCAAGCATTTTGTGACGCTGGGGCTGGGGTGCTGTTTGCATGTAGTACAGGAAGGAAATAAGACTTAAAAGATTTTTGTCTAAGATTGCAAAGTTGTGATGGTGTCTTCAAAGTAAGAGCTACCTCTGATTTGTGTGAGTAATAACAAATGCTGTTGTTGTGCCTGTGGCTTACGCCCTGTGGTGCTGAGTACAGGCAGGAACATTTGTAATACTATATTGAATTTAAAAAATAGCAGCAGAATGATGTCGTTGTAAATACTCAATAATGTTCAAAGACTCTCTAGGCCAAGGCCAGGCAAGTGGTGTATGCAGTCATGTTGTCTTTCTAGTATTCTTCCTGAGAGGTTTAATAAGATTGCATAGTTATTACTAACTAATTACATAGTTAACATCGCAAGTAGCTTTGAAATCTGTCAGTGGTTTGTGGTCTAAAAATCATGGAAACATTGACCCAATGAGTGGGCATGTTATTAAAGCTTAGGATTTTAAATCTTTGTTTTGGATCTAGTCATCTCGTTCCCTTGATGGAGAAATATTTTCCTTTTCAGGGGAAAATTAAAAAAGAAAAAAGAATGTGCATCTTAAATATTGTAAGAAGAGATTTTATTTTTTCCCCCACAAAGCAAGAGTTCCCAAATCTATTGTACCTTGCCAAGCAGTATTGGTAGGGACAGAAGCTCCCAGTCCTGTTCTGGGCACATATGCATGGAGGTGGCTTTTAGCTGTCACCACAGTGTTTGTGTGCTGCTTGTGAAGCCTGGCTTGTCTGAACCGTCCCCAGCAGCAGGCCAGATCTGCTGCAGGAAGACTTCAGTAAACTGCTTGAGAAGTTGTATTACAGCTGCACAGGATGAAGAGGCTCCTCTCTACTTAAGAGCTTTAAACCCTTTAATTCTACTTAATTCTCTGGTGACTTGAGTGAAGACTTGTGTCTTCATTCATCTGCTGAGTTTCTCTATATATATGATTATGCTTTATATTCAGTGAAAATTTTGTTGGAGGAATTGCATTTTCTCTGCCTGTACCAGATAGCTGTTACTTGGCCATGTTGGTTTCTCTTTTTCTTGAAGTAACAGAGATTGTGACTTTCTAATGCACTGATGTAATACTTCCCTAACACATGTTTTTTTGCCTTATTTGTGTGGTTTAATACCCCTCTTGTTGAGAGATGATCACTGTGACACCCCTTTGCTGACAGGAAAATGCAGTTTGCTGACTGAGTTAAAGGGATTGCAATGTATTGGAGGCAGTTGAAGGTACCTATAGCAGCAGTACCCTTATGGTACCTGTTGATCCTGTGTTTAGCTGTGCAGTATGCTGCTGCTGCCTCCCCTCTTCTGCTTCTTGCCTGATGCATTTGCTACTGTATGTTGGAGGCAGCCAGATGGTTTAACGTGGTTGAGTTCAAGTATATTTGGGGCTTGTAGTTGGTTTGGGGAATCCCTTGCAGCTGGGATGGCTTGTACTCCCTCCTTCAGGATGTGAGGCTGGGTGTGGAGGGTTTGCTCTAGTTAGTACTACTTTTATACTAGTGCTTTGTTCAGATAGGTGGGTCTTTAATGTTAGTTTACATATACATGCACACAGCAAAACTATTTGTTTGGGAAGATAAAATCTATGGGAATTGCATAAAAAACCAGAAGGGTCCAGCTGTAACTCAGATCTTGGTTAAGAAAGATCAAATATCATTTCCTTTATGTCATGAAGTATTACTAAATAGCAGTCTGTCTGGATGTTGCAATATGTCATACCAGTTTAGTTAGTAAAGTTTCCTGTATCTTTCCTTTTTAAACAAAAAAAACAGTTACTGTTTAATAACTTTTTCTACTATTTATTTTAGTAGCATAGAAGAATAAAATTAAGTGTAGCTTACCTTCAATGAAACTAAAAATGTGGAAACAAATGTTCAGTATGGAAATTCCTGCTGTGTTACATGGGCAGGAGGAGGCAAGAAGGCTCAAGCTCATTTTGTAGTAGGTGAGGAATAACATTTTCTTTTCCCCTCATGAAAATGCTATGGTTCAGCTTTGACTTGCTGTCATGTTTGTGGCTATTTTGCACAAAAATGGCAAACCTAAGTAACTTAATCTTTTAAAAAAAGAGGTTATGATCTTTATCTGTAGAGCTTGGAAAAGGGAATGGAGCAAAACTCAATGCTTGTGTAGGATGTTTTTTATCTAGAGGGAGCTCTTAATTGTAATGTGCTTTTCTTTAATATTAAAAAACCCAAACCTCTAAGCTGACTTACTGTTTTTCTCTTTGGCTAATTAAATGTCTTATGGAGAAATGCTAACAAATCGTGGAATAGGGGTAGGTGGAACTCTTGCTTGATTATCCTGTTAATTCGAAAGAAAACTGGTAATCATAACCTTCACTTCTAGAGATTTTTGGAGGGAGAGAGATGGATTGGAGTTGCATCTGTTTTCTTGGTGCCATTTTTGTGGGTCAGGCTTTGCTAAAATATTTCAGTGTGCCTAGCCAGTCTTACTGCTCTAACTTGGTCTAATTATTCATTTTGTGGAGTAAACAGGGAAAAATCTTTTTTCTTTTCCTGTTTTAGTAGAACTGGTGATCTGCATGGTGATTTGGCCTGCAGGTTTATCAAAGAAGTTTACCCTGGGTAAACATCCTAGCTTGCTACTGATTTTGGTAACCTTGTTTCCCTACTACAGTATAAAGGAAATCCTTTCCCAGTCGTGCTAAGTACTCCATTTTGAGGTAACGTGTTACTAATACAATGTTGCACCTCTTTCACTGATAGATGACCTGATTTCTACAAATCTTTGGAACTTTTTTTGCTGTGTGCTATGAAATGTGGAAGATCTGAAACCATATAAAATGTTCTGATCTAGTGGAGATGAACAGTGCTAAAGAAATGTGAAACTTAACAATCCCTAAATCATATTCTGTTGCGTTTTTCCAGTGTCTGACTTTGTTTCTAAAAGCATCCTTAAAAGCATACTTTGTTTTTAAACACGATTTAATGACTTAGGTCACATTCTGTTCCAATTAAGTGTTGAACCATACAGTAAGCCATTGTTCAAGAGATTCATGTGGTAATAATTTCAACAAAACTAGCTTTGTCTCAATCTGTGGACGTAAGTATGTCATAAAGATTTTACGAGACATACTGCAAAGAGAAGGATCTCTCATCTAAACAGTGAAACGAGGCTTTAGTGCTGGTGTCTGTTGCCCTTCAGTGTGTTCCATGCATCTGACCAAGTGAGCAATGCTCCTCACTTCTCTTGGAACAGCAAAAGATGACAATTATTGCACCTGAGATAAAAACGTATCTAACAACAGTAGTGTACTTTGTGCTGTATAGTGCAAGGCATTAGCAAATTATTATGTAAACTAAGCTTTGCATTTCTAGCCTTTGCACTCCCTTAGTCATGCCTTTCTCTTCCAACTCTCCCTCTGCATTCCTGCCAGGGTATGTTTGTTCTGTGTAGATTTGCATTTCATGTAACTTCTACTTTAATGTTGGGTTGGTTTGGTTTTTTTCCCCCTGCTCTATCACCCAGGAAATATTGATAAACTGCAGTCACTTGGCTAGAGCTCCTTTGTGCTGCCCTGTTTAGTTGTTGCTTCAGAACACCATTTGCTTCTATTGCCACAGGATTGGGGATGCTGTGTTCTGTTTGTCTTTCAGTCACTGGTCTTTAAAGAAAGTGTGTTACATGTGGTAAAATGAAGGTAATATCCTGTTGGAGCTCTGGAGAAACAACTTGTTGAATTGACATTCTCCATACAAGACAAGCAGAATGAAATAACATGTGATACTCTTGCCTTAATGTAAAACAGTTTTCTAACTCACTGCTATGGGCTCTGTAATCAGATAGCAAATAACAGTGCTGTCTCTGCAGTAAGACACTGAGGAAATAACTTGTAAGTGGAATTAAAAAGTGGTATTAAATTATGCTTACAAGGGATGAACCTAAGTCTGTCACATGTTAAGAATTGGTGATAGATGAATTGTGGATTGTGTCAGTTTCTGGACTGACGAAGCTTTAAGGACCATGTGATACATGGAAAATATCAGATGTTGCTTGCTCTTCTTCATAGAGTCACTGATGAGACAAGCTTGTATTTATTTGTCTTCAGGTGACACTTGATTTCTTTTCTGCAAACAGAACACTGCAGCAGCCACCACTTGCTGCCTGCTGGCATGGGAGTTAGGGCTGTGGGATAGGTGAGAACAGCACCAGCAGTGTGCTGTGCGTGGCCACACTGAGCAGATCTGATTTCAGCAAGACTTTCAGTCCCACCTTAGATGCTGTGATTCTGTGTATGAAATGTCTAGGGCACTTCAACAGATGTCATCCAGTGCTTCTGCCTGTTTGATTGTGGGGAATAGGAACTGAAAGCTCATTCTGTAGCAAAGAAAGCCTGTGAATTAGTCCTGGGATGTGCATCATTTAACATGCTGGATGAAGGCACATAAGGCCTGAGTATGTAATTATTATAGAAATTATGTGAACATCTCTGAAATTTGCCTTTTCATGTTGTATTGCTTAATCTTTGCAGTATCCATGTTGGCTGAAAAGGAGGATGTCATTTTCCTTCATGTGATCAAATCCCCGCTATTTGGAAGCATTCCACTTGAGGGTTGAGAAAGCTATTCATCTCAGGGGCTGCACAGATGTGGAGTCTTTTTTTAAGGAAAAAATAAAAGCTTATGTTAGTAAGGGGGGAAGGGAATTACCAAACTGTGTTGGCAGCAGGCCTTGAGTTAGATCATTGTCCCCAGAGACACAGGGGTCTTATCCTTTCTGAAGTTCGTCACTAGAAGGAGGGAGTGGGGAAGAACCTGCTTTGGTATGTGCATTGTAAACCCTGGGCTAGGATGAGAAGGAGACAATGAATGAGAGATTATATACACCAGGGTGTGACCTGTTTTATAACAAAAACTGCTCTGACCCAGTTCATGTGACTGGAGTTGGCTGCAATGAACGTTTCTGGAGGGGAGTGGCTTTTAACATTATTGTTTTAATAAAAACTGAATATGTAGCGGTGGGGGGGGGGGGTGTGTTGTTTTTTAGGTTATCTTAAGAGGTGGGCATGTATGAATAAATTCAGCCTTACTCTTAGGAACTCTTAGTTTCTAACTTAGGAATTTAACAATTACTTAAAGTAACATTAGGAAAACTAGTTCCTTTTTTTGTGGGTACTATGTGGTGAACCACACAGGAGGCTGATCTAGGTGGAAATACGTTATTTTTTTTAAGGTTGCTTTTAATTGAGATCAGTTTCCCTCTCCCACTTGCTGCCAGCTGCACTGATGCCGCAAATAAGATGACATGAACAAAGGCTCAGGTGCTCAAATTGAGCTGTTCTTCTCTTCTTCTTTCTTGTACTCTGAATTCCTCACTTTTTTTACTAATCTGTATTACTGAGGGAAAACAACGCAAACATAGCTAATGAAAGGCTTTAGATCATGTGTAAGCTGTTCTGAGTAAACATGGGTTAACAAAAACCTTGTCAAATATTCTTGTATCTCTTCTGAAGTATAAAATTTAAATTAAAAGTTATTCCCTTCCTAGTAGGTGATGCTGGTAAAATAAAACAGGAGTAGAAATGTACTGTATCAGCTATATCAAAATAATCTTAAACATCTGCTACCTACGCCTTCATTTATGATGGCTTTCTTTTAATCCTCAGTCACCACAATCATAGTTTCTTCTGCACTGTCCATTGGACCTGAGGTATGGGTGGTACTGCATGCCATTTGTAGTCAGTACAGTTATGTAAGGAGATTTACTTTTTGCTTCTAAATATGGATAATGACCATTTGTACAACTTTCCAAAGAGATAGCAACCCAGGAACAAAAATAATGTGTTGCTAGCAACAGATCTTGGTCATCAGACTGTGTTGTCAGAGGAAAACCTGATAGGCTGCTTTGTAATCTGTGCTAGTGGTAGTGCATTAAGTTCCTTTGAAAAGAAAATGAACTACAAACTAGTGTAATTTGGAGAGAGAGAAAAGGTGGATGGGTTTTGTCATGCCTGTGTCTACTGTGGGACACAGCAGTTGATTTCAGGCATTGCTTTTCAAAAGTGGTGAAACTAAAAATCCTACTTAGTTGGAATTTCCCAGAAAAAAAATTGAAACATCCTTATAAAGGTCGTTATCAGTGGGAGGTATTTAAAAATGCTAAACTTAGTCTTAGTTCAAACATGTAACAAGATACACTTGTATGCAGTATGAGGAAAAAAAAAAGGAATCTTAGTCTTCTGGTCTGATTCTGTTGCATGGCAGACTGTCATCGTGCAATTGGAATGAGCTAGTATGAGTTGTGTGTGGAAATGTTTTTTAGCTATGAATATAGATGAGGGTGTGTTCCTGAATTAGCACTGACGTGTCACAGGAGAGTTATCGACATCGCTTCCTCCTCTGGGAAATAACTACAGGAAGTTGGAACCCCTTTTCCCACAGCTCTGTCTGCTGATAGCTCAGGCAACTTGGAAAGTTTGGAAAACTTTGCGTAACTGTTAAGATTAATTTCACAGTTTTCTAGTTGTGAGTTAATTCTATCAAAGGCATCAGGTTTTTTCTGTCATATGGTACCAAAGCTGTTGTTCACCACAGTGATTTGTCCTGATCTGAAGCACCCGTTGCCTCTCCTACCTCTTACCCAGTGCTAGACTTCTTCGTTCTAAAAGGCCAAAACTACATCATTCAAATCTGAACTGTTTTCAGAATAACTGTTAGAATAGCTTTCTCATATTCTGATTTCTTACCCGAGCTTTTCAGCTGAAGCTATATGCAGCAATTGTGCTAAGTACACAGACCTCTAATTATAATGCATGTCTCCTAAAATAACTTTTCCCATTACCTGTCCGTAATGACTAAGAAGCTGGTGCAGAAAGTGATACTAATACTGCTCCTTTCCCCATTGAATCTTCTGTGACCTTTCTCAGTATCATTTTAGAAAATAGTGTCATTGACAGAGAAATCTGTTATCTTGGTTTGTGCTGTTCACAAACCATGGTTTTCTCAAGCAGCCTGGGCATCCCCTTTTTTCACTTCAAAACTGACTTAACATCCAAAATTGGAAATACAATGTGTGCTGTAGAGCTGCAGTGAATACTCAGGTCTACGATATCAGGTGATTTTTTGCTATTCTGTTTCTCTGATATATTCAGATTACAGTTCTGGCTGTGTCCCTCTCTCCTTTGAGAAGATATCAGTCATTGTTCTCTACCAATAGTAAATTTTCTTTACAGGTTTTTTTTAGGCCGTTTAAAATATATAACGGAGACTTATACTTTGCTTTCTAATACTTAGGAGAAGCAAATAAGATTGGAGTCATGATACAGACACCTGAAGATTTGGCATAAGTGTTGTTATATTCCTGCTTATGCTTTTTCTTCATGTCTGACTTTCAAGAACAAACAGAAGAAATCTCATTCCTTTATGTTGTCGTTGGTGCTCTTCTCAGGATTTACTAAATGTATTTCTCAAGTACAGAAAAGTTTAAAAATAAGTAGCTATATAATACAAAGTAATATCAGCCTTTTCATTTTCTTTACTCCAGGGAAAATATTTATTCCCAAGCAAAAGCCTGTACAGTCTTTTACGGAAGAAAAATTCTCTCTTGATCCAGAACTGGAGGAAGCCTTGACCAGTGCCACGGACACAGAATTAGGTGACCTTGCAGGTTAGTGGTTTTTTGGTTTTTTTTTCAGTATGAATGTGCTGGTGCATATTTAAACAACAAAGGTCTATAATTATTTGTGGTAACGTATTTGTTACGTGAAATGTGATATGTTGTAGTTGTGGTACAAACTATAAGCTGTTATATGCCAGTTTGGTTGTAGCATATCATCTTTGTTGATTTGTGATAAATTATAGCAAGGTAGATAATTTTGGCCTGCATAAGATATCTGATTTTCAAACGCAAAACTCTGAAGTTCATTCCTCAGTTCTTGTTGTGCACACTACCACTTATTCTCGTGTATGAGAATGTGTTGCTATATGCCTGCATTCCTAAAGCTTCAGTCAAGAATTTTGTGGCTGAACGGCGCTGTTGACTGATGCCTGAAGCTGGTGAGGTAAAATCTTCCCAAGATGTGAAAGCCAAAGTGTATAATTAATTAATTTCTACTTAGAATATAATTTCTTAGAATTTCTACTTATAGATAGAATGGCTCATTGAACTGATAACTGGATGTTTTACAAACATCAGTTATTATTTAATGGAACTGCATCTGGGCTGAATTATTCAGGAGCAGTAAAATTGTTGCTTTTTCTTTTTCTCCTTTTACAGCTATACTGGGAATGTCCAACTTGATAACAAACAATCAGTTCTGTGATGTAGTAGGCAGCAGTAATGGGATTGACAAAGACAGCTTCTCAAGTAAGTGTGTAGCAAGTGCTAGGTAAATGAGTGCTTTGTACGCACACAGTTACTATAGCATTAACTGTTTTCTGTTGCACTAGCATTCTTTATAGACTATTTGGTCTTGAATTGGAAATGGGCATGTCTAACATTGCTAATTGAGTTCTGGCAAAAATGGAATTAAAATATATCAACATTAAAATCTCTTCTGCAGATAAAAGTAAGCATAAACATGCATTTGCATGTGTTGGGTTTTAGGTTTCACATTTGTGTTTGTAATTCAACTCCTATATGCTTTCTGAAAAAAGCTGGTCTGCAAGAAAGGCTATGAGGACCTTTGGAAAAGAATTGAACTTCATGAAAATATAGCCCAGAGATGATGGTATGCTTTTTGGGTGGAGGAGAGGTGTAAAGACTGATGAAATTATATTTAAATACAGGAAATATTTAGTATGTGTATGTGACCTGTTTGATTAAAATTAAATAAATGCCCTTTCAGATATCGTGAAAGGTGAAAAAATGTTGCCTGTTTTTGATGAGCCACCAAATCCAACAAATGTGGAGGAGACACTGCAAAGGATTAAAGATAATGATTCCCGTCTTGTTGAAGTTAATCTAAATAACATTAAGGTAATTACCTGAAGTCTGCAGTAAATTGCTGCTTTTTCTCAGTAGAAGACATTTTAAGCCATAAAACTATAAAAAGTGAGCATGATAGAGCATGATAACCTTTTTTTAAAGTACAGCAGCCTTTCTGCTAAGAGTGTGTAATCTCAGAAACCTGGACCTAAACCGATAAGCCATCTTAGTTTCTTTTGCCAAATGTGTATTTTAAAAGTCTTAGATTTTTCTTACTGCCAGCCAGATTTCTGTTGCTGCCAAGTTGGCAACAGTTCCAGCAGTTCACCATCGTGGAGTTAACTATTACTTTGACTCCTTTGTCCTTGATGAAGCAACGTGCTCTCCCGTACTGCAATTCCAGAGTGATATTTGTACCCGACGCCCTTCTGATTCTTGTACAAAAGAGCTGGGCTGTTTCTGCTCACAAGTGTAACAGTTGTGCTTTTAAATATGAGGAGAACTTCTGCATGTTTGTGTGAGAGAAAGCAGAACTACAGCACTCCTGACCTACAGTGCAGGAAGCAGTGAAGGGCTGCTGGCTGCAGCCTCTCTAGCAGCCTAGGCTGTCTGTTGCCCTTACTGACACAAGAAAATAAAATACACTGTTTAAGAATATCGTACAGTAGGGAAGTGCCAGACAAAATAAATGCTTAAAAAGGCAACAGAACAAAATTGCTGATATAATAAACTGAGAAATTTGCTATCCTAATTAATTATCTAAAATTATTCCTTTTACACTTGGTTGCTGCTACACTGTAGAAATTACCAAACTATAAATTGACAAATTCTGGAGTTATTCTTACTAGATCACAGAGAATGAAATGCTAATGGTTTCACCAGTCTAAAGCTCTAAATTAACCTTTCACAAATATAAAAAAGATTAAGTTAGGAGAATGTTCACTTCATGTAAATTTTGCTCAGCCAGTTTCAAGTCAGCTAAGTATTTTTTGATGCTTCTGTTGTGCCAAAGGCATTGATACAGTAAAAATGACATTGCTTTATAGAATTGGTGACTCTAATAGCCGTTGTATCTTACATATAGTCTTGCTACACATGTAGGCCATTGCTGTGAGATGGCTGGTGATAGTTAATGTTGTAGTATGTTTTGCTGTAAAGAGAATAAGATAATGGAAGAAGTTGGGAGGGAGGGGATAAACTTGTGTATCTCAAGAGAGTGAAATGCTATTTTTAATTCAAGAACATACCAATTCCAACGCTGAAAGAATTTGCAAAAGCCTTAGAAACCAACACGCATGTGAAGAATTTTAGCCTTGCAGCCACCCGAAGCAATGATCCTGTTGCTGTTGTAAGTACTCTTGCTAACGTGCTTAAGTGGGGTGCAAGGGAAGTGAGGATGGAAAGACAATGGTAAGGGATTGGATTGAATCCTGTTTAAATATTTGGGATAAAAATTATTAAATTCCTTTACACTGTGAAGTATGTTTTCTTTAACAAACCTTTGTATCAAAGTTGGTAAATGATTACCAGTTGACTAATACGCAGTGATGTGTCAGGTGTATGAAATGAGTGAGAATTCTTTTTATTCAGTTCCTTACCCTGGTTCTTCATTTTGCTAACTCTGTCCCTCTGTCCCCTCATTCCATGAGCCAATAGTATATTGAAAACTAGCTTTAAAAGAAGCACATTTGAGGACTGAAAAAACTCATAGTCTTATTCACCTTACTAGAGTTTTAGTTGAAGAAAGTTGTAAAATATCTGTTTCTCTGATCTTCCTGCCACTGCCAAAGATTGGCTTAAAGCACTGGCATATAAAGCATAATATTAGTCAGGGTATCTAGTTTGACACAATTGAAACATAAGTATTTATCGTTTGTTTTTGTTTTTCCTGTGTTAAAACAAAAGCAGTACCTTATTTATTTGCAAATAAACTGGTAAGAAAACAGCACTAACTGTTTTGCCAGGACAATCCTTTGCATTTGTTTTAATTTCAAATTAGAAAGCAAGCTAGTGAATGAATAAATGAACATTTGAAAGCTTTACTTTGTGTCAATTAAAAAGTTCCTTTTCAATAGACCTGAAACTTTTATAATAAAAATCTATAAAGGTTTGCTCTCTCAGGTGTCATTTTGATACAGGGGTTATTATTTTTATGACAGTAAACCCCACCAGGTACCTGTTCTTTTTTCTTATTTTCTCAGAAAAAAGGTCAGACCATTTCCACAAGAGTGCTTTAAGCTACGTGGTGGTACTGTGCTTAGAGCTGTGAATTTTACTGCTTCCTACCAAATCCGTAGACAAAGGATTTTGAAAGTCAGATCTCCTGTTTACAAATTAACCTTATCTAATTCTCCTTTCAGTTGACTAACACCCTTTCTTTGGCCTTTATTTAGCAGCTTGCATTACTCACTCTATGCTGTAAAAGCTTGCAAAATGGAATTGGTCCAATATGCTAATTTCAGACAATTTATATTCTGTGTAGCTTTTTAGTTTTTAACAGGAGAAAGACAGGCCTTTTATTGACTAAATACTATTTAAAAAGGGAATGTAGATAATGCCTGGTTTAAGATTTGCTTCAGTCTCAAATAATGAGTGAAAACTTGCAAAGTTACACTATGCATCTGTCAACTTGTTGCTCCTACTGAAGTAGTGGAAATGGTTATTGCTGTGTCCTATGATGTCCTGCAGCAAAATTCAAAAGTTTAATGATGCTTTCTTGCATTCAAAGGCTCTTGCAGATATGCTGAGAGTAAACACAAAATTAAAAAGTTTAAACATAGAATCAAACTTCATCACTGGAGTTGGAATTTTGGCACTGGTCGATGCCCTGAAAGACAATGAAACATTGACAGAGATCAAAATTGATAATCAGGTAAGTGAAGGGGTGGTAATATCATACTTAATATCAGTCTTTCCTAGCTGACAATATTTTTAGAAGGCAGCTTGTGATAAACTTACAGAAATATTTAAAATATCTTAACCCCACAAATGATTTTCCTTAAGATTCTCAGAAGCATTCAGTTGAAGTTGATTCCTGGTCACTTCTGTGCTTGCTTGTGCTTTAAAGTGCACAAATGTATTTTATGACTTCCTGCCTCTTAAATTAATCAATACAAAGCTAAGTCTTTATTGACTAATATGATGAAAGTATTCTGATCTCTTGTAGGGTGAATACACACAAACTCTGTTGTCTTTATGTACCTTTTCTTTTGACAGAGGCAGCAGTTGGGCACACTTGCAGAAGTAGAAATTGCCAAGATGCTTGAAGAAAACACCAAAATCCTCAAATTTGGATACCATTTCACACAACAGGGACCTCGAGCCAGGGCAGCTGCAGCTATCACGAAAAACAACGATTTAGGTAAGCCATGTCAGTAGAGAGTGACTGTTAAATAATGTGTGTGTGGCACAGGTGTTAAGTGTCTGTTTTTTCTGCTCTTCTGTTGACATAACGAGGATAGTAAAATATGAGCAGATCAGTTTTGGATTTCTTCTGTGCTTTACTCCTACTCTTCTACTGCTGCTGGATTGCCCTTTTATTTTGTTGCAGGGTGTTTAGGTGTATGAATTCAGGATATTTTTAGCAGTCTAGACCAAGAAATTCAAACTCCACCTGTGTTGTGGCAAAGGGACAGAAAAGAATAGTTTTGATTGTTCAGCTTCATTCATATAAGATTCATTGTTTGTTTAAAAGCAGTAATTAATAGCTCAGGATGCCCTCTTCAATGCCAGCACACCCAGAATTGTTTGGATTGCTTGAGCAAGGGAATTGAAGGTACTGTTGTGTGGAGGGTGGGACTGAGTCAGCTCTTCCCTTATGGTTCTGTTCATGCACAGGTACCTTCCCTGCCTCTCTTAAAGGTAGCTGGTAGCAGTGGCATCTTCGTTTGCTGCTGTAAGTTTTGTTGAAGTTGATCTGTTAGAATCCTAACTAAAATGGACCAGCAGAAAATTGGTTAATAGAGCAGATGAATGGAAATAATTCATATACTAATATCAAATGTTTGAAGCTCTCAACTACAGGAAGATAATGTGGCCCATCTATTTAAATAGAATTACATTTTAAAACTCCATTTAATTAAACTTTTTGGCTTTAGGTGCTTTGTGGTAAGGAATGCACGAATCATCAGCATTCCTGACAAAAGGCCAGGTAGTTTAGTGGTAGTAGCAATAGTTCAGGGATACATTAGACTGAATAATATAGGAAATTAGAATTTGTTTTAGAGATCTCCTTCCCTGTTGAGTAAAGTTTGAAATGAAGGAGACCAGCTCTGAAAAAGATGGAGAAGTAATAGAGTAGAGCATGGAGAGAAAAGAAAGGCACTTGGGCGCTGCGGAACTGTTTCTCAAAATAGATTCTAAAGCAGTTATTTTTTTCATTATAACGCTTCAGGGGTCTAAGGTTTCTCTTTTCAACAGTTCTCGTTTTAGTGTTTGACTGTTGGAAATCTATGTTTCTATTGATATCTTGCCTTTTTTTCTTTGCTTTCTTAGTCTGGAGTATGCAAGTAAAAGTCTCTGCAAATACCTTTTCATCTCTCCAGCCCTGAAGCTACAGAGACAGGTTACTCTGAAATACCCAGTTGGGTATTGAATGCTGAAAGCTGAGATGTTCAAAGTCTCTCATTTCTGTGTTTGTACATTTTCTAAAAAAACCCTCAAACCCAGACTGTATCTTCTTTCTCCCTTGTTTATGCTGTGCTGTACTGCTTCCCTTTCCTTTGTATGTGTTGCTTTTAACTGCATGATTGGAGAAGTCTAAGGTTGAAAGGTCTTCCATCTGTTCTTGCAATGTGAGAAAGCAGGAATGTGTAACTTCTGTCACTGATGGAAACAATTTGGATTCAAATGGAGACACGTCTGTGGGCTACTGTCAGTGAGCAACACATTGGCTTTGTAAAGAGTAAAATTCTAGTGTAATTCTATTCTGGTTGTTTCTTTAGACTGTATGTAAAGCATTTCTTGAGAGAGGAAGAAGGAGGGGAAACAAAACAGCTTTCCCTCTGCTATTTTGATCTGTAAAGGTAAAGAAGGTCAATTCAGTTTGCAAATATCTATAAAAATACAGGATTTCCAATTAGTGGGTTTGAGAATAGAATCAATCACTTTCTTCTTATATAGATGTGCTTGCTCCACTTCTTTAAATAAAGTGGAGATGCCCTATATAATACCTAAGGCTCTTAGCCTCATTCTGCACAGAAAAGGAAAACACAATTTGATAGCAGGGAAAAGAAATAACAATTAGAAATACTAAAAATATTGAGCAAAACTCCAGTCATTCAGCCAATCTTGCATATTCTTAAGTCTAAATAGCATGTGGGCTTTTGTGATACTTATTCACAGATTTTTGTTGCTGTTGCATATTCTGACATGATTATTTTTTATTAGTAAATTGAATGTTTTAGGCTACTGCAAATAACATTTTTTTTTGCAAAGTGTATAAATAGTATTAGATGTGCTGTGAAACTCTTGTACTGTTTATTTTGAAGCCATGTCAATTTAATTCTCCACCACTAGAATACTGCAATGTAAAAAAGGAGTACTGGCTAAATCTGTTTACCAAACATAGAATTATTCATGTTCCCTGCAAGTCTTTCCTCACAAATATTTGAAGCTGTTCATGAACAACACAGTAAGCAGCATTAAAGCATAAGCTTAAAATTATGCATAATACAAAGTGTTAATTATCTTGAATTATGTGAAACTTTATGTGGCAAAGTAGGGAACCACTAGTATGGTTCCCTTAACTGTTAGTGGTGTAGAACATATGAATAGTAGTTGCAATGATAGTAAAACTTTTTTTTCTTTCTTTCTTGTTACAGTTCGCAAGAGAAGGGTTGAAGGAGACAACTACTAGATCATCTTCTTGTCAAAACTGTGTGGAGACTTCAAGGGCTGTCGGGGCACACTCATCACTGTGGGCTTTGGCAGTCCTGGACTATATTTACCTGGGTTAGAAGGGAAAAGACTGGAAACCCTATTCCTTTTAAAGCAAAGCTATATTAATAATCTGCTGGTATGCATCACGTTTTTCAGATTGAGGCACAGTAACTGCACCAGTCTCTGTATCATAGTTTTTGGGGGGGGTTTGAAGATATATTTTTTTTTTTTTTTGTATTTCAAGACTTCAGCTGTGCTATCTAGTAAAAATGTAACTGCAAATCAATGGTATAATTGTCTGTATAAGAATGGGACATTCAAGATCATTTCATTGGGCAGATAATGACCCAATTGAAATATTTGTTAGAAAATATGGGGGGTGCTTATTTACATAGAGGGATATATATATATTCTTGAAAACAATGCTTTAGTGATAAGGGATTCTTCACACAACAGTTGGACTCATTATGTAAAGCTGTTCAGCCTTTTATGGATTCGTGGATTCGACAGAGTTGGAAAGGACCTCTAGAGTTCATCTAGTCCAACTCTCCTGCTAAAGCAGGATTGCCCAGAGCACATCACTCAGGACTGCATCGAGGTGGGTCTTAAAAATCTCCAGAGAATGGGACTCCACAACCTCCATGGGCAGCTTGTTCCAGTGCTCTGTCACCCTCACTGCACAGAATCATAGAATGGTTTGTGTTGGAAGGGACCTTAGAGATCATCTAGTTCCAACCCCCCTGCCATGGGCAGAGATATCTCCCACTAGAGCAGGTTGCTCAAAAAGTTCTTCCTTGTATTTGAGTGGAACTTCCTATGTTCTAGCTTACGCCCATTGCCCCTTGTCCTATTGCTGGAAACCACTGAAAAGAGTCTGGCTCCATCATCCTTCAACCCACCCTTTAGGCACTTGTAAACATAAATGAGGTCTCCCCTCAGTCTTCTTGAGGCTAAAGAGCCCCAGCTCTCTCAGTCTTTCCTTGTAAGGGAGGTGCACTAATCCCTTAATCATTTTGGTTGCCCTATGTTCAAGTCTCTCCAGCAGCTCCCTGTCCCTCTTGAACTGGGGAGCCCAGAACTGGGTGCAGTATTCCATTTGTGGCCTCACCAGTGCAGAGTAGAGGGGGGGAATGACCTCCCTTGACCTGCTGACCACACTTCTCCCTATGCAGCCCAGGATTCCATTGGCCCTCTTGGCTACAAGGGCACATTGCTGGCTCATGGGGAACCTGCCATCCACCATGACTCCCAGATCCTTCTCCTCAGTAGTACTTTCCAGAAGATCCACCCCTACCCTTTATTGGTGCCTGGGATTCTTCCTCCCCAGGTGCAGGACCTTACATTTGCCCTTGTTGAACCTCATTAGGTTCTTCTCTGCCCAGCTCTCCAGCCTGTCCAAGTCCTGCTGGATGGTGGCATAACCCTCTGGAGTGTCAGCCAGCTTTCCCAGTTTGGTATCATCAATGAACTTGCTGAGGATACACTCTGTCCCCTTGTCCAGATCATTGATGAATAAGTAGAACAGGACTGGGCCGAGTATTGACCCCTGGGGGATGCTGCTGGTTACAGGCCTCCAACTTGTCCCCGCTCTATTAATGACAACCCTCTGAGTTCTGTCACACAGCCAGGACTCAATCCACCTTACTGCCCCCTCATCTAGCCTTGTTCATATGCACTGAAGAGAAATCTTTCACAGCTATCTTATTTGTAATTCTACTTCTAAAATTTTTTACTAGTTCTTGATACTGTGATTAACTTTATAGACAATCCCTTTAAACCAAACAAAAATAAATTGGCCAATGACTTCTCCTAAGAAGTTTAAGGGACTTATAAAAAAGTGGAAGCCTTGGGAGAAAAAAAAGTTGTAGCCTTGCAAAATGACAGTTTTTCTATTATACCTAAATCCTTAAAGTCTTTTTTCAAAATGTCCCATAACTGTATCTTACTCTGTATCTAAACTGGATATGTTTTTAGACTGATTTCATGTGTTCATCAGCATTATTTAGTTTATATTCTTTGTTTAGAAATCCTTACCTACATTCAAAAGTATCGATTTCTCTAGAAGTAGTAGAAATGCATTTGTTAAATTCTGCATAATTCTGTACAGGAAAATCAGCCTTAACTGTAAAAACGGGTTACTAAGTTCCTGGCAAATTGAAAAAATCCTTTTTTTCAATTGGTCACATTAAATTATTAGTACTTCGTATAAATTTGTCATCTTTTAATAAAGCAATGAAGTAACACTTTTAAGAAAGGATTTTTCTATTCTACTTACATCTTGGTGTTCAAACACTACGGGAGACATGCAGAAACTAACCAATATGCAGTGTCAAATCTGTATGGGTAGTAATCATTGAAGTATTTAAAATTCTATATCTAAGCGAACTAATGAGGCAACAAGAATCACTTCAATTTTTCTACATATCACAGTAGACCTCCTTGGAATAATATGAAAATCTAAAGGCTTCTTGGTGTAGGTCTGTTTGGACTGTACTTGTTTGCTCAATGCTGTCATGAGATCACAAACTCACAGAAATGCTCTAAAGGATGCTCAGCTATATTTACAGCAACAGAGCATTCAACTGACAACTGCTCTCGTCTGAGGATCATAATATGGTGAGCATTTTATGTATGGAAAACATTGGACTGAGATTTTTTGTGTCAGGTTGTTTATGCTATAAAAATTCAACAGAGCAACTCTGATGCTGCCCGTGTTGTAATTTGCTGCAAATCTCATTTTGGATCTTTTAAAGACAGACTTTATTCTGGAGGTGACTTCAAATTTTACAGCAACTGTGCAGAGAATTTTAAACTCTAGTGCCTTCAATGAGGATGTATATAACTGGTTTATACTTGTGGAAGAACATGTTTTTCCTATTTCAGAATCTGCCTTTTATCGTAATTAAAATAAACGTGTGCTCTGAAAAGCAAGCCGGAATTAATTCTGTTAACACCAAAGACTACACATACTATAGCTTTGTAACAACTAGAAGTGAACTGACTAATAACAAAAAGGGCTTCTTTTGGTTTTGTCTTTTGTAAATTTTCAAGAACTTTTTAGATTTTGAAATTGAAGTTCTTGTATAGTGTGCATAAAGTCATGAGTTATGTCTTTTTACAGTGCTGTATAAACATGGCCAAAGCATGTCATGTGCTGAGTTGCCTAAAGCTGTACTTTACTTCTTATTTGCTAGGCACCATAATCATTTTGTGTCAAAAAGCAGGCTGTAATGTCTTCCTTCATTTGTTGAAGGGCTGCATGTTCACAAAATCTGTTCACGTATTGTGATTCTGTGATGATTTATTTTATCATTATCTAACAAGATTAGGCAGATATCTCCTACTTGAAGATGAGGAGAAAAATGAAAGGCTGGATTATGGAAATGATAGCCCAAATCCCTTCTGTACTTTATTAAATCGAGTTTAGCTGCTTTACTTTTTATATTCCAATCAATGGCAGGGGCTTTTAAGCTCCAACTCTCGGGTGTCCTGTCATACATACTAGTGGACTGTAATAATTGGTCTGGCTCTGTAGACAGCAGCTAAGTATTTGACTGCTTGTTGGCACTTTCAGGACAGATATCTGACAGTCTGGGTGTAGAAAACTAGTTTTTTGTTTGGGTTTGCAGTTTTGTTGGGTTTTTTTTTTTTCAGCCAAAGGGGTTGGATCCTCCAAATTGTTGCAAGACATTTGACATGGTGCATGAAACAGTTATAGGGATTGCTTTTGTGCCTGCAATGTGTATACTTTTTGGAATAAATGAAGGAATTCAGTCTGTTGATAGGAACTGTAAACCAAAGTATGATTTCATGCTATCAAGTGTAGTGAGATCTTATGGATGACTTAAATCTTTCTGAGGTCAAAAGTGGTATCACTTTGTTAACCAGCTACTGTAAACACAAGATCTTTTTTCCAAAAGAGGTGATACTTTTTTTTTTTCTTCTTGACTATTCTCCAGGCTTAATGCAGAAGTCAAATGACCACACGTATGGATTCTGTTAGTTTCAAGCTAAGCATGGAAACATAGCCTACATTCCAAAGCAATTATCTATTTACTGTTATATTTTAAAGAAATAGCCTCATTCTCTCTACAGCTTGAGTAATACTGTTTGTAAGCTACAAACGAGCAAGTGTTCAATTTAAATTTCCATTGAGGAAACATGAATTGAGTGTTTTTGCATATCAGCACTGTATGCTGTCAGATTGTAAACCAGTAAACATTTTGGATGATTAAAGTACTGTATTCTTTTGTTGTGGTTCTTTTTGTTGTTGTTTTGGGGTTTTTTTCACATTGTATGCTGACTTGCTTTCAATTCATCCATGCATTTATTTACATCAAACCATTACTACTACTTCTCTAGTGGGAAACTGAGTGACCAAAGGGCACTCTGGAAGTGAAGGGCTACTGCTGTGGAACTTGATTTTCACACACAGCAGGAGGAGGTGCAAAGAGCTTATAAAACCAGTGACAGAGCATTGTCACCCCTGTTCAATCCATCCAGGCAAGCGAAGAGGGAGTGGGGGTGGGTGCGACATTACTTCAGCCACTGCTGGCACTGGGGAGCAGTATAGACAAAATGGGGATCCCTATCTGAGACAGGGGTCAGAACTCTCTGCCTGGCTTATAGCTGCGTGTCTCAGTGTCTCACCAACAGAACCACAGAATGGTTTGGGTTGGAAGGGACCTTGAAGATCATCCAGTTCCAACCCCCCTGCCCTTGGCAAGGACACCCTCCAGTAGTCCAGCTTGCTCAAAGCCCCATCTAGCCTGGCCTTGAGCACTTCCAGGGAGGGGGCAGCCCCAGCTTCTCTGGGCAACTGCCGTTGGAGTTCCACCACCCTCAGAATAAAAAACTTTTACTCAGTATCTAACACAAATCTCCCCTCTTTCAGTTTAAAAGCATTACCCCTTGTTCTATGGCTCCACTCCCTGCCAAGGTGTCTCTCCCACTTTCCCTGTAGCCCCATTAGGTACTGGAAGGGGCTATAAGGTCTCCCCGGTGCCTCCTCTTCTCCAGGCTGAGCCCCCCGGCTCTCAGCCTCTCCTCAGGGCGCGGTGCCACAGAACGTGGCTGGGCCCAGCCCCGAGCCCCGCCGATACCGAACAGCAGCAAGGCCTAACGCCCGTGCGGTACCCGGGGCTGCGGGAGAGCAGATATTTAGACCGGAGGGCGGTAGAGCAGGGAGCCCGTCCCTTTCGGCGCTCCCGGCAGGACCCGTAAGTGCCCGTGCGGGAAAGCGGCGGGGGGCGCCGGCTGCCGGACGCCTGAGAAATCCCGCCTTCGGTGCCGCTGCCGGGTTCTGCCCGTCCCCTCTGACAGGCCCCGCGGCTGTGACCAGGCCGCTTTCGCTGCTTAATCGCAACGCCACGCCCTGCGCTCGAGGACCGTTCCCGCCTCCCCGGCGGCCCGCAGCCACCGCCCGACGCCGGCAGGCGGTTACCGCCGGTAATCGCCCTGGGGCGTGGTCCCTTTAAGAGCGGCCTCTTCCCCCGCCTCTGCGAGGTCGTGCGGCGCCGTGTATTTACGTCACTGCGCAGCGCCGCGGCGTGGTGGCGGGCCATCCCCGTGCCATGGCTGACATGGAGGAGCTCTTCGGCAGCGACGCCGACTCGGAGGCCGAGCAGAAAGGTGCGGGACCGCTGCTTGCCCTTAAGCGCGGGGAGGGAGCCGCGTGCGGGGACTTCGCTTCCTTGGTCGCGGCGGCAGAAGGGTGCTGGCGGGGAGGGCGAGCGGAGCGTCCGGGCCCGGGCGGTGCGGCGGCGCGGGGCCCCTGCTGGCCCCCGGCATCTGGGTACGTTTCAGCGGCCCTCAGCATCTGAGGGGAAGCGGTGGAACGTCTCCCGATTCGGGTCGTTTGTGGGTCTTCAGAGTGCTCGTCTCCACCTCCCTGAGCGCTTCTCCGAGGCAGATGTCCCCTTCCCGCTCGGAACGGCGTTCACCGGCCCCGGCCTCCAGCAGTGGCTCCGCTGTACCTAACGCCTCGCGGGGCGTCGGGGAGCTAACGTGGATTAAAGAAATTACGATAGTTAAAACTCATTTGTAGGATCTCATAAACCACAGATATATGTTTACTTATTTTAAGCTTTCATTGTTTCAAGCGTTGCTCTCTTTTGTATAATTGCTTACTGTTTTTGTAGCTTTAATGTCTTAGATGACAGCTTGTGGTTTGAAACTTTTTGTGGCATCCATCATCCTCATCCATCATTGGCTGTGCCTTTATTACTAGATGTGTTATTTTGTAGTTCATTTTTACAGTTCTCTATAAGTTCTCTCTCTGGGTTTTGGAGAGTTTTTTTGATTACTTGTTACTGTTGTTGTTCTAAAGCAATGCCCATCATGTCCTGTGCACTCTGTACAGGGACATTCCAACTCCTGAAAGGGTGATGTTTGTTTTGCAGATTCCGATTCTGGGTCTGAATCCGATTCTGACCAGGAGAATGCTGGCTCTGGTAGTAATGCTTCTGGAAGTGACAGTGACCAGGATGATGACAGGGACGCAGTAAAACCTAGTAATAAGGAGCTATTTGGAGATGATAGTGAGGATGAAGGGGCATCCCATCACACAGGGAGTGACAACCACTCTGAGCGATCCTACAATCGCTCTGAAGCTTCGGGACATTCTGAGCATGAAGATAACGATCAGTCAGATGTGGATCAGCACAGTGTTTCAGAAGCTGCTCATGATGATGAGGAGGATGATCATGGGCATGGATCAGATGAAGGCAGTCATCATTCAGAGGGAGATGGCTCTGAAAAAGCACATTCGGAGGATGAGAAATGGGGCAAGGAGGATAAAAGTGATCAGTCAGATGATGAGGAGAGACAGCAGAACTCTGATGATGAGGAAAGACAGCAGAACTCTGATGAGGAGAAGGTGCAGAACTCTGATGAAGATGAAAGGCCACAGATGTCTGATGATGAGGAAAGACTCCAGAACTCAGACGAGGAAAAAATGCAGAACTCCGAAGATGAGGAGAGGCCACAGGCCTCAGATGAGGAGAAGATACAGAACTCAGATGATGAGGAGAGGGCCCAGCATTCTGATGAGGAGAAGATGCAGAACTCTGATGAGGAGGAAAGGGCCCAGCATTCCGATGAGGAGGACCAAGAGCATAAATCTGGTAGGATGGAATACAGTGGTAATGATTTGCTTCTGATTGATGTTTCTTTATTGTTTGGTTTATATTGGCCTGAAAAGATTCAAACTTCAGTGTAAAGGCATTAAATCATGTAGCTTTCAACTATAGTCATCTTTGTATATGGAGCAGTTTTAAATTCTTTTTTCATCTGACTCAACTTATTAATACAAAGGACTTTTAAAGGATGTGGAACAAAATATTTACTTTGCTGAGAATAATTATGCTCCTTAGTAGAGTCTGCAAGGGGCAGTGATAGTGAAGATGAAGTTCTGCGAATGAAGCGAAAGAAACCAATTGCGTCAGATTCAGAAGCGGACAGTGAAACAGAAGGACAGAAAGGTAAATAGTAGTGGTGTTTTGTGGGTTTTTTGTTCATTTAATCCTCATTTTAAGCCCACCGTTCATCTTCTACAGAACTTTCTCAGTTTCCTCCATGAGAGACAGAGCTTTTCTTTTGTGACTGTTGCTTCGCATGTTTTTACTGAAGTATGTTAAGAAATGGTGCCTTTAATCAGAGCAGTCCAGAGAATTTATACTGGTCTTTGTGATGTTCAGCTGGCTGAGAAGGAGGTGTTGACTCTTCTGAGAGGCAGAACCTCCAAAACGCTTAATGAAGTTGCTGTTTACATATATTTAAGTTGTTTACTTGAGTAAAGGATGATCTTACTCTTAATTCTTCTGTTGCCATTTTTCAACTAGATTCTGTTACTTGGTAGAGCCTTTCCAGAAAACATACTTTGAATCCATAGCTTAAAAGTACATGGGAAAACTGTTTCTTAGGGTAAGAGAATAATGTGTGCTTCATAAACATTCACAATTTAAAAAAATTTGTAGGTGATTTTAAATGGCAATGGAAGTGAGGGATGTGTTAACCTTTTTTTCTGTGAATGTGCTTGTATGTAGGGGTGTGTGTGCATATACATGTGTATTCTAAAATAATAAATTTTTGCTCAAGAGCATGCAGATGTCATGGATCTGTTTGGAGGTGCAGATGACATATCCTCAGGGAGTGATGGAGAAGACAAACCACCAACTCCAGGACAGCCCATTGTGAGTAGATGTGACTTTTGAAATAATTGACATGCCATTCCACCATGAAATGTAGAACACTGATTGAGTTTGTTAATATTTTAGTGAAAAAAAGTAAGGATCATGCATAATTTTGCCCTAGCTAAAAGCATTATTAAAGCTTTATCTGTAGCAATAACAGAAGATTTAATTTATCTGCCTTCTCAGATCCCTGCTCCACTTTTTGTATTTGAAAGAAATATAATGAATCATTTTGATTGTCATAAAGTAAAATACCAAGTCATAGCTGTCTTTCACACCTTAGTACAGCTGTGTGACAAATATTTTCGTTTTGTGTCTTGATGATAATACCTAAATTTATTTTTTCATTATCTGGGAGAAGTTGTTCCCCATTTACTCTCCAATGCTTAGCTGAAAACTGTATGTCAGCTCCTTTGCTGTTTCCTTACTGTCTGTGGTCTCTTGAGCTTGCACTGGTATTTGAAATCCCTTGAAGTACCATATGAAAATGCTGAATTTGAATTGCTTTCACTGAAAATGTGCAAGTTCTTTTACCCAAAGCTTCCTGATCTCTCTGTGCACATGGATCACGTTTCCCCAAGTACAATGTAAGTGTTTATTAGAGCAACAGTAGCCAGATAGATTTTTTTTTTTTTTCACTTATGCTCCCATTCTTCTTTTCATTAGGATGAGAATGGACTGAGTCAGGAACAACAGGAAGAAGAACCTATTCCCGAGACTAGAATAGAGGTAGAAATACCAAAAGTAAACACAGATTTGGGTAATGATTTGTATTTTGTCAAGCTGCCCAACTTCCTTAGTGTGGAGCCCAGGTAATTGCACATTAAATACATGATTAATAAAGTTTTTTAGTGTTTCCCTATGTTGCTTTTGCTCTGGTAATACAATTAAATTTGTTCATATTTAAAATGGTTGGCGTTAAGATGCATACTTTTGGTTGTGATCAGTCAGTAGTAATATCTGTAACTGTCTAATCAAGTGCTGAGTAATTTTGTTATGAGCTTGAGTTTCATCTTGATTGAATAACTTTCTTTTAAAGCAATATAATTTAATTGAAAGCACATGCTATCAGTTGAATTTTAAACATAGGTTCAGGCTCTGGAATGTGAAAGCCAAACCACAGCATCTTTATGCATTTTTGAGCGATAAAACCAACATTTTGAATTTTAGAATAAGCCCTTTTTTATTTGTGTATGCTACACGTACTGTTTAACTATAAAGAGGTTGGTTACTCATTTTCTTATTTACCTAACCCAAGATAAAGAAACTTTCTGGAATTCATAAGGAGAAACAAAATAATTTATTAGAGCTGGTTTTGATGTTAGGTTTGGTCCTAAAGCCCACCTTCAGCACTCGGAGAGATGGATTCAACAGCAATTTGCTATGAGTGTTTCATTAAACAACCTTATTGCATTGTTTAATAGGTTAATAGGTGTTTAATAGGTTTAATCTTGTGTCTGTTACACATTAGTTAAATCATTCTTCTTAGTGTTCGTGCTATAGACAGTTTCAGAAAAGAACTGTCAAGAATCTGGTTAGTGGCTGTAATCAGTGAGAGAAGTCCTGGGGATCTGTGGGGGTTGGGCAGGACTGAAACCAGAATTGTAGCAGAGTCTGTTCATTCCCCTTGCAGCAGCCTGGAAGCTGTTGGAAAGGAGATTAGGGAGGTAGGGAATGGCCCTCACCCACTCACTCCACCCCAGCCCTCAGGATTTTTGAAGGAAGAGAGGAGGGGAAAAAAAACCCTAATCTCATCTTCCTTTCCCTTTGGTTGGTTTTGAGATTCAACTATAAAAATTGCAAAGATTGTGCTTTTAGAAAATCCCTAATTCACCACATCTATAAGATAGTAGTTTTTATTTTCACTGTACAGTATTGTATATGTTTTATTTCAGGCTTAACCTGACCTCACCATCCTGATAGTAAGGAAACGGGATGTTCTGAGGCAGACTCTCTTTCTTTAGCTAGAGCCATTTAGAGGGTCTGAGTGTTAAAGTGGCTGCAGTTGATGGTAGGGAGGACACTTGGGAGGCCTCCTGTGGTGGAGAATCAATGCAGTAAATGACATTACTGCAGAAACGGCTGTCTCACGGCTGCGGTGCCCGCCGGTGTCTGCAGTGTATAATTTAAACCTTTCAAGCACCTGTTATTTTGCACAACTCGTAATCTGGATTAATTTTTAGAAGAATAAAGACTGTATTATATAATTTATTGCAGACCTTTTGATCCCCAGTATTATGAAGATGAATTTGAAGATGAGGAGATGCTTGATGAGGAGGGTAGAACTAGATTAAAACTCAAGGTATAAGTTAATTTTCCTTTTTGTCTTTTACACTAATCAAGCCACGTTTCTTCAAAGTCTTTCAGGTATTTTAGATCAGTACTTTGATTTATGGTTCAGATTATGAAAGTCTGGATCAGTTCAGCACTGAGGAAAGTTGATCCATTTTAGTAATAAATTAAAAAAAACCCAACCTTGACTGCTGCATTTCACCTATAAAAGTGATACTTTTTCCTTTCATTTTTTGTACCATGCAGCAAATTTTCTAGCCTTTCTGGCTGTAGTTCTTGACCTGCGATATTACTTTCTATTTAGAAAGAGGGTTGTGGTTTTTATTCCCCATAGGTAGAAAACACAATCCGATGGCGGATGCGACGAGATGAGGAAGGGAATGAGATCAGAGAAAGCAACGCCCGGATAGTCAAATGGTCGGATGGAAGGTTAGTTTGGACTTTCTTCTATTGAAGGAATACAGCTGTTCTTACAGTGAAGTGCCATGGTATGCTGAAATTACTTTAGTTTCTGCTTTGAAAATTTTATGCTCTGCTTAGTTTGGATTGAAATATAATTATTGGCTATATCTAAAAAAGCTTTCTCCATTTATAAATGAGGGGAAAAAACCAGACTATAGTGGCTTTATCAAATAACTGATACGTGATTCTCTCTTAAGCATGTCTCTCCACTTGGGCAACGAGGTGTTTGATGTGTACAAGGCACCACTACAGGGAGATCACAACCATTTGTTTATCAGACAAGGGACAGGTCTACAAGGACAGGCTGTTTTCAAGACAAAGTTAACCTTCAGGTAAGTATGCTATCCATACACCTATATATGGTGTATATAGGCATACATATCCTGGTATATCCTATAGCAGTTTGTAAACCTTCAGAGCTTAACTTTTTATTGAGAATGTGTTGTCAATATTTTGGTAAGATTTTTCCTAAATTAGGTGTCACAGTTTAAAAGGTTAATACTCATTCACTGCAATATGTAGGCTACGTGTATTTTTTATGTATTTTTTAATTTGCATATTTAAGTGTAAGTCCTCGTCTAAATTAGGAAAAATATTAATATTCCCTGAATGGACCTTTTTTTTTTGTTCTGAGGCACAGTTCCTGTCAAGATGATGAGTATGTCTTGGGATATTGAAGTGAAATGTGAGGATGATTATTTAGGTTGGTAATGGATGACAGATGGTTTGCTGAGAGATAAGTTGATGTCTCCAGTAGCTGTTACAATACACCAAAAAAAGAACGATTTAAAGAAAAAACCCAAAACAAAACAAAACAAAAAAAAACCCCAAAATACCCAAACAAACAAACAAACCCAGAAAGGAAGGATGATGCTTTTACTTCTGTGCAGATTAATCTTTGAAATCTTAAGTACACTTGTCCTACTGTTGTCCTTTAAAAATGAATATGTTCCTTGACAAAGTATTTAACCCAGAGCAATTTTTTAACAGGCCACACTCTACAGACAGTGCCACTCACAGGAAGATGACTCTGTCTCTGGCAGATAGATGTTCAAAGACCCAGAAAATTCGTATTTTGCCAATGGCAGGTCGCGATCCGGAGTCTCAGCGCACAGAAATGATTAAGGTATTGTGGTAGGGAACTCTCTTATCTGCTGACTTAATCTAAAAAATGACTGTAATATAGCTGAACATTCCTCAACATTTTATGACTTTATGAAGAACAGAGTGCATTTTGGAGTTATAGATGAGAGTTGTTAGCTGTGTGCAGCTTCCTTAACCTTACACTTTACAAAAAAATCAGAATACGTATAATCAATCTTTATACTGCTGTGATATTGTTTTAAAAGCTAGAGTAGAATACAAGGTAGTCTTGAGTTGGGTTGTGCTTTTTTTTCCCCTCAATCTTTATGTATTGCTTCCTTCCTTGGACAGAAAGAGGAGGAGAGATTAAGAGCTTCCATTCGTAGAGAATCTCAGCAGCGACGAATGCGGGAGAAGCAGCATCAGCGTGGTCTGAGTGCAAATTATTTAGAGCCTGACCGCTATGATGAAGAGGATGAGGGAGATGATGCAATCAGCTTAGCAGCCATCAAAAACAGATACAAAGGTGGCATTAGAGGTAATAAATGATTTATGGTATATCATAAACCTTAGCAGCACGTAAGCAGGGTCTGTGTGATTCAGATGGATTAGTTTCACTGGAAAGGCCTGGTGAGATTGTATTTTGCCAGCTCGTTGGACACGTGAGGAGTCATGACTTCAGTTCACGTAAGTTTATTTTGTTTATCTGGAATTCTGCCAGCTTTTTGTGTGGCTAAATATAAGAGAATTATTTTTAAAATTGTCTCTTCCTCACCGATTACAGATTATTATTTGTCTTTCCATTTTTCTCTGTAGAGGAACGTGCTAGAATCTACTCTTCTGACAGCGATGAAGGCTCAGATGAAGATAAAACACAAAGACTTCTCAAGGCAAAGAAACTTAACAGTGATGAGGTAAGAAAAAAGATTTTGTTCTTAAGGTACTCATTTTCAGTAGGGAACATTTGCAACACTAAAAATATTTTTAAAAATGAGAATTTTGTAGTTTCACTTATGCTGTGATGAATGTATTATTTGAATTGGCATGCTTTGTGTGGTAATTAATCACCAATTCCATATACACTGCAGTAGTTCATAGACCTGAGTGATTCCCAAAGGAGGTCACTATTGTTATTGCTGATTTAAAGAAGGCAAAAATTATGCAGAGTTATGTAAAAATGACTTTGCCAAAATTATGCAAGTAGTAAGAAGGCTCAAGATGGGAATCTTGGTGCATTGTTATCTCCAAAGCTACATAGTCCTCTCCTGTTCATTATGGAAATACATGAAGCATTTTCACATTTTATTTCTGCTCTTTCTAAATAGAAGAGCTTAAAAAAACAAGTTTAAATAGAGTTAGTGTCTGTTGCTAACCAGACATTAACCATCACCCAAGTATCATCCTAAACAAGAGGTCATGATCAAGTTAACTGTTAACTACAGTTAATAGTAGTGCTGTTTCCTCTTCTAAAAAGGAATTGTCTTTTATTGATTTGGAATTGGTCACTGCTGGGTATAAGCAAATGAATCTTTGTGTATATGGTCTCTTGAGGTTTAGGTCATTTCAAGTAATGTCACTTCATGTGATGCAGCACTTTTGAAATTGACAGATGCCATTTCTGAGATAGTTTTCAGTATGACACACACCTCGTTAACGTAGGAACTCTTGATTTTTGAAGGAGTATGCTTGCTCTCATTTGCATTTCTGTACTGGGCTTCCTGTAAACCTCTCGGGAGGCGTGACTTACTGCCCAGCCTGTTGGATGTTTGCAGTTCTGAATGAGAGACATAGATTCCAGCTTCTTATTATACATTGAGGAACTTGTAGTATTTCAGGAAAATATGACAGCAATCCAGAAGGCAGTGATAGCAAGGCATGTAGAAGACTCTAATTGAGCTCTCTTAGTAGAAACTGAATTGCTTATTTTTAAGGCACTACCAGTTGCTATTTCATGATATAGCAGTGTCAGGACTTTGCAGTTCTGGTCTCTCAGAAGAAAAGGTCTAGTCTTCAGGAGCGATAGCCTCCATTTTAAAATTATATGGCTTAAAGGTAATATTCTCATCAGGGCCACAGAGGGGTGCTACAGTATTGTGGAAAAAAAACCAGTGGTGCATAACTACCTACTTTCAGTCACCAGGCAGGAAGCGTGGTATTTGCAATATGTATCTGCATATGTGAAACACCGACTTTCTGGTACACAGACTTTCTTTTATGTGCTGTCAGTCAACAACACAGCACAAATGTGTGTCCTGTTAACAATTTGTTACCGTTACTGAAAACATCAATGTATTATTAATACACTTTACCATGCAGCAAGTAGTTTTACTATTACTGTAGTTAATAGGGATATTCTGCTAAACAGGAAGATGTATCATTTAACAATAGCCTAGCTAGATTACAAAAGAATGCCTGTTCTGAGGAAGAAGCTATCATTGAGATTCCCATCCCTACTAATTTCTGTTCTCCATGCTTAAAATTCCTTCCTAGCCAAGATCTTACTGTACTAACTTAATCTGTTAATATAGGGGGGGAAAAAATGCTTTGAATAAAAAATATTCCTTACAGCACTAAAACTCAATTTTTGCTGCTTCTTAAAATTCAACTAATACGTGTTGTTTTTAAAGCAAACAAAGAAAATCAACAAAAAAAACCCCTACCAAAATACCAAACCAAGTGATCAAATGTTTTCATTCTGATTTAAAATATTTGGAAGGATGATTCGAACTGAACTGGTGTAAATGCACATGGAATCAAAATCGACTTGTTGATTCTGTGTTTAGGTGCTAAAAATTGGGCATCCTGCCTATGAAAGTCATTATAATATTTCTTGCAACCAGTTAATTTAATTCACAGGATTTGAGTTCCTGTGACCAGCTCTTTGAAGCCTCCTAAACTATTATATTCCTTGGACTGTAAACTGTGGTGTTTCCTGGTACTAATGGTTTCTCATCAGTCCTTTTATCAGTGGTGTTTTTGTTGTTTAGGAGTTTTGAGGGTTTTTTTTAAATTAACAAACAAAATGCCTACCCACGTACTGAACTACTTCTTTGCTTCAGTAGCTCTAATTTAGGGCATACAAGTGTCCATAGTCTGAAAATGTAGCAAAGCTACACAGGCTGCCTGCAGGGAAAGCTTCTGCATGTTGAAAAACTCACTACAAATTTTAGGAATTACCCATGCTCGTAAGACTTGCTGAGAGTGACTCTGTGCCACAGTTCAGTCTGGATTTATGACACATACAATATCCTTTACATCACACTTTGAAGCAGATTCAGTTGCATGTCTGTTGAGGTCAGTGGAGCTGCTGCTGGATGGTGGACCCTCTTGGGCTGGACTTTGAGACTGGTAGCAATGCTGACAACCTAAAGTGCTGGTTCATAAGCATCACAGTAACACAAAATGGAAAAACTAGAACTAATAATTTTGATTTTTCTTTCAAGAAAGACTTTGAGGTCTTTTTGTTGTTCCAAGTTTGGTTATTTTTAGTTTAGTTTGCAATATGTTGGGGTGTTTTTTCCTTTTTTTGCTTTTAGGAAGGTGAACCTTCGGGAAAGAGAAAAGCGGAGGATGATGACAAAGCAAGTAAGAAGCATAAGAAATATGTGATCAGTGATGAAGAAGAAGATGATGATGATTAATACCAAGGAAGCACAAAAGTTGACTTTTTTATATATATATTTATATATATATTGTACAGTTCTCTTACAGCAAAGATGTAAGTAACCATAATGGGGTTATTTTGATAAAGGAAAATTCCAGGAAGTCTGCGTTTCTGGTGTGAATAAAGTTTTTTTGACTTCCTTTTACTTTTTAAGGTTTTTCTCTTATTGCAGCAACTATTGCACCAGGGACCATCACAGTACCGAGTTTTTTTTTTTTATCTTGCACAGTACATTTCAGTTTTGTGAATTGTAGTAACTGGTTATCCAAGTGAATTACTCAGTGATTTTTACTGAATTCATTAGGAGAAACCATTCTGATTTTTATAGAATGCTTGAAGGGTAAGTTTGCCTGCCCAAGGGTATGGCGATTTAGCTTAGTGTTTGTATGGAAGGGTTGGAAGAACATATGATTGGTACAGTACAGTTCTGTTTTGTTTTTTTTTTTTCTAGATATTCCTTATTTCCTGTCAACTCTAGACAGTACACTATTATGCTGGTATATTTTGATTACTGAAAATATTTCTCATCATGTTTGACTAAACTATGAAGTTCTTGCAGTTAGAATTGTTCACTGATCACAGAAGACACTTATTTTTCATGCATTGAAGCCCAGGATGGAAATCCACATCTTGCCTGAGCATTAATAATACTAATAATAGTAACAGTAATAATAGCAATAATATTAGGCACGTGTTAGTTACATAAATATCAAAGCGCTTATTTAAACAAAAGTAAAAAAATTCTGCAAGCAGAGATGAAAGTCTACTTTAAAAGATGAAATGAGCCACAATACAAAAAGGTATCCTAATAACAGTATCTCTTAATCTCATATAATCCTTCTGGTGCTATTTCCTATTGTTCCTGGTTGGTTTTATAAATAGATTTGTTCATCTGGGAAGTCGATGGAGGAGAATGTTCTGGACAGAATCATTACTGCTTTTACACTATTTCTAAACACCTTATTTGATGATGCAATGCTAGTTGTAAAGCAGGGAAAGGCTTGCAGAAGTATCTGAACTTTTCCACACTTTCTTTCCAAGATTAAATATTCCATGGGTAGTTTCTCACATTGGTGAGAGCATTCAGATATTATCCGTGTTGCTTTTTTAACTGATTTTTCACACAGTCCTACAGAGTTTGGATGTGGCTTGAAAAAGGTAACAGAAAGAGAACTAGCATAATGCCTCTTTGAGCGAAATCATTGACTGTACTGTGAAAAGTTTGTGATGTGGATTTATGTTACCTCAGATAAAATAAAGTAGCTGATTGTTATGCAAGGACTGTTACCCACCTCTCTCCTGCCCAGCTGAATTCTGCTTTCTCTGCATTTGAGGGTGCAAATGCCTCACAGTGAGCATTTTGCTCTCGTGACATTCCCTGGTTCTTGGAGATACAGCTTTCAACCTGGACATCTTGCTTTTGTCATCTTTAATTAGGCTGGTAGTTTGTCAGAATGCTCTACCTCTGCTTCTCCTGCCTGGAAGCATTCTGGCTGCAGTAGGACTGGGCTCTGCGTGTGTTAATGTATTCTGCTGAGCAGCTGACTGGCTTCATACCTGCAAAGTGGAAATCATCAACTCGGGAGTCTGAGTGCCTGAGAAACTGTTCTTTTTTTCTGTAATTAAATTGTTATCTAAGAGTTCCCGTGCCTCTTTAATGTGCAGATAAAACCTTTCTCCATCTGCTGGAATTTTGACCCTGTAATCCTCTTAGTTCAGACCTCTGCTGGGAGAGTGGTTCCTTACATGAGGTTACCTGCTTTCTGTTTGTAACCTTCTCAGGAAGAAGCTGTCTGTTTAGAAACGGGCTCATTCTATATGGATGTAACTCTCTACTTTCACGTAAAAGCCTCCCAGTTACCTCTGAAACAACAAATATGGGATATGGAAACACACCACCGTTTCACTGGTGATGTGTTTGCTTTTATGTCACTTTAAGTGTTGGCTATTTTTATTTTTGCTACGCTCTGAAGAGTGAAAATGTTTTAATCACTTTCATAGGTTTGATGCTGACTAAGCCATTACTAAGTAAGTGGTCCGTTTTAGCTTCCAGAAATTAGGCTTTTTGTGGATTACAAAGATGAAAAGTAATTTTTACACTGTCGTCTTTTGTAAATTGCTCTTTGAAAGTCTTATTTAAATGTGGAATTTTAGAAAGTGTTTTCTCAGCTTAAATTGGTTTAACAATCATCTTGTAATTAAAGTCACTTGAATGAACTTAGCCTTACCCACAGCATTTTTTTTCAGTTGTGAGTCAAATTTATAGTTTTATTTAATTTGAAGGCAGCTTTTGCTATTCTTTTTCACAGCCTCCAAGTAGCTGAGAATTACTTGGAATTGTTTCTTATTACCCAAATTACAAATATTGAGCCAAAGGAAAGAGAATGTGGATGGAACTGTGTTTATTCTTGTTCTGACTGGTCAGTACTTCTTCAGAAAGGCCACGATTTGAACAACTTCCAGCAATGAAAAGCTTTTTTGAAGAGCTGCTATTAGCTGTTGAGTACTAGCTTTTCTGGCTCGTGGTAGGATGTAGAATAAATTCTCTTGAAAGTCATTGAAGGCCGTTCTTGGCTATATTGTTTTTTATTTCAATTATATCCTTTCAGTTGTTGATACGGAGTTTTCTTTCCAGCACCTGGTAGCATTTTCCACCAATGCTTTTCTCCATCCCAGCCACGCAGCTTGCCATGGGTTCCATGGTGCAGCACACATCATGGATGGGGCAGTGCCCGTGGAAAGGAGCAGCTGCCCACGCAGGCCCTCGCTCTTCCTAGCAGCAGGCTTGGTGATAACTAGCCCGGCTCAGTGAGTCAACTTGCTAAATGTCAGGAGATTTCTTTTCTGCTGAGTTGTTGTGTTTTCTGCCAGGCCTGCCCAAGAACTGCCCTGTTTGCCACCTGAGCATCGGTGCCAGCTCAATGAGTTGGCCTGGTCGTGACTTGGGGACCGTTGAGGCAGGGCGATCTCTTTGGCAGAGGTCAACTTGAACTTGTCTGTCTTTTGAATACTTGCCCTGACCCTACAGAATGCAGTGAAGAGTCTTCTGCTGGTGTGGCTGCCTGAACTGGTGTGTGGAAAAGTCAGCTGAGCCTTGAGGTGGTTGCAAGGGGCAGCAGAGGTGAAGCAGGACAGATCCTGTGTATGGCACCAAGTTTTCCCTCAGCTCTGGTATGAAGCTGCAGCCTGAGGAATGTGTTAAACATGAGGTGGTGACTTTCCCATGAAGTCATGGGTATTTATTTCGGGCAGTAGGCACGGGGGTCCTCCGTGTCAGCTCGTTCCGGTAGAGTGCTTCTCGTTAGCAGCTTTACACTGCTGATCATCTCCCTGAGCATTGTTGGACGTTACTACATGGGAAAGATCGAGAAAATTACTTGTTTCAGAGAAACTTTCTTTTAATTTTTGCTATAAGTAGTATAAAGTCTTACACTTGTGACTCTTAGGTAGGCTGTTCCAGTGCTCAGGATCTTGCTTGTGGCTTGGCTTGGAAGTGCCCCCTGGGGAGCAACGTGACTAATGCCTGCTGTTGCCTAGTGATGCCCTTTGACTTGAGCTGGGTTTTTTTAATACTTGTCTGGACATGACAGACTTGCAGAAAAGCTGCAAACTGGTATTGATTACTAGCTTGTATCTTTAATTGCTTTAAAACTCCTGGGCATTCAGAGGACTTGTATAAGCTAAGTAGTTTAGAAAATAACACAAAATTAAGTAAACATACACTGAAATAATTTGCTGATAGAAAGCCCTTTTTTAAAGAAAAAAGCTTTCACAAGAATTTTGGTTTCTTGAGGCCTTTTTATATGTGTTTGGGTTTTGTTTGGGGTCCTTTTTTTTTTAAGGGTATTTTTATGCTTTAAAATCCAAATCTTAGTTTACTGGGCTGGTACTTAAAAAAACCAAAACACTAAGTTATTACAGTGAAAGCTTAAATTCAGAAAGTGGTTGGGTTTTTTCCATTAAGCTTAGTCTTGAAGAAATGAGAGGTGGTAGAGCCAGTTTACCAACAACTGTAACTGAATGTCTCTGGGTTATGTTGAAATCTTCTGGGAGGCAGTAGCGTTCACGCAGTTATTGATAGTGGTGGAGTCATATTCATGCTGTATTCTTTATGTATTGGAAATTGAAGATAAATAAAATAATATAAAAAAAGCGAGTATGTTAGTTAATACTTCCACTGGTTTATATCTTATGACTGAGTCAGGTTATATCTGATTCTTTTATTGTTTCATGCTTTTTCTGTTCTTTGCAAGATATCTCACTTCAGAATGTGACTGGAAGTGAGGTGCTAATCTTAGCCTAGTAATTTGGCAGTTTTCTGGATTTTGGTTTGGGTGGGTTTTTTCACTGACTGCAAAGATTTATGATAAACATTCTGTACAGGACAGGTTCTTACAATAACACTCACTGTTGATTTCTGTGATAAATCTGTTATTGGAAAACTTATGTGGATACCGAAGGAGAGCTTTCATTTTCAATATGTAAAGGAAATAAAGATTAGGGTTTTGGCAACAGCAGTACCAGCCCTTCCATTCAGGTGTACACTTGTACTCGGTGTTCATGTTGGAGAGATCGTTGTGCTTGGTTGGGCTATGGAATAGGGGAACCATATTTAAACTGCCTGAGCTTGCTATCTGCCAGTCTGGGTTTTCAGCTTAAAATAAACTGCTACTTGGCCTATGCTATATTTGTGAAGGGAGGAGTGTATCCCAGAGAAGATAAGGAAGGATCAAGCCTAAGTGTTGTGGCTAAAACATGCTTTAATTTTGGTTTTGTGTTGTGGTTTTTTTTTTCTTTCCTCTTGTTTTTCCCTCTCAAAAGTAACTGACAAAAGCTTGAATTCCAGAATCGCAGTTATGCATTCCAATTAAAGTTGACCCTGGGCAGCTTCTGTATTTCCAAACTCACACCTCATAATGGTGGGGGGGGGGTTCTCCTTCCTTGCAAGCAAGGTAATCTGTGTCAGTTTAAGGGAAACTGTTAATGTGGACTCTGAAAAGTATCTTTCTTTATGTAAAGCTAGATCTTTCTCATGTATCTTGGAGGATACCTCACTTTATATTAACATTAACACAACTGGAGTTATTACCACTTCGGCATAATCACCTTGCTCCTATGTATGTCAGATCAGTAAGTTTTCTTTTGGATTGATATTTCTGTGCTGTTTCTCTCAGTACAGGTTTTTCTAGTGATTAGAAAAGGAACTAAAAATATTTATCCTCTGGAAAAAAAGATGGAAAATTACCCACTGTCATTTTGTGAAGTGCTGGTGATCGCTTACAGTTTCATGTCTGATGATGAAACGAGGCTTAAATAACAGGGACAGAAATAGTGGAGTGTCAGCGTACTGACTAAAATGTTTGTTGTTCTATGAATTGCCCTGAGGTGTAGATGGTGTTTCTTTTCTTTTTGGAACTTAAACCAGTGCTTTGTTGAACATAGGCAGTCTTAATCTAATGTAAAAAGCTCATAGTTTCATAGAACTGCAAATTTTGACCCAAATATGTCAGTCTTCTGAAAATGACCAGGACATGCTCTTATTTTGAGAGTTTTGTTTAGCTCAACCTGGTGGGAAAACAGCGGGTACAGATCCATCTCTTGCAGTACCTACAGTAAAAACACTCAGTCCTGTAGCAAACTCCTGAATTTTAAAAAGAATTAAATTGATGAAGGTGAAACTTTTGAATTATAGATTCAAGAAAGTGTGTGTTTTGTAACAGTCCAGCTACATATAAATGGCCTTATATACCTAAGATGTACATTGCAGTGGTCTATATGTAACAATGAAGGGAAATCAATTTTGTGGGGAACAAGTCAGTAAGTTGACTTGACAGGCTTGAGGTTTTTAAGGAGGGTTGACATTTTGAGAAGGCTAATGGTGAAGGATGGGCAACCAAAGCCTAAGTATTTTAGAGATAAAATGGTCAGCTTTCAGAATAAACACACAGGATCCTTAACCCAGTGAACTATAGGCTTAGGACGTGAAAGCTGTCTTAGGGGAAAAAAAATCTGTCTGCTTGTCTAATGAGGGTGTATAAAGCCTGTTGTCGTCCTTGGTGAGTATTTATGGTAGGTTGGAAAAAGATTCAAGGAACGTGTTGTACAGTAAAAAAAAAAAAACAGCTCAGCTTTGACCTGTCACTGTGTGACTACAGTGTTGCTGAAAAAAAAAAAAAATCAATTTGTTTCGGGTGAGAGGGGGATTCGGTTTCCTGAGAAAATAAGCTTTATTTTTCTTAAGTAGGATGTGCAAATAAAGCATGCTTGGGCGGGGGGGGAAAGATAGACAAGTACCTTCAGTACAGAGCTTTGTTACTCACCGTTCTCTAAAGTTATCAAGACAAATTGGTCTTCATTTCTGCACCCAATGAAACGTGCATTCACAGGATGTGCCTGGTCACTGTCAGGATTAATTTCAGGTCTGTATTGAAACTTTTCCAAGGATTTACAGGAGGAGCCAGCAAGTGGCAATACAGCTGCCATGTGGGCAGGTTTTGAATGGGATCCATCCCAGCCCAGAGCGAGGAATGCAGGTAGTTTCTGAGAGCCTGGATAACCTTCAGGTTAGGAAAAAGCCATCCCGCCAAGCACAGCACCCTTGAGACGTTGCTGTGCACTGAGCACGAGTATTCCCATAGGGGACTGTATCCTCAGCTGAACGCGAGAGCAGTCGTGCTTAGTCATGGATAGTGGGATATACATAGAGAATGTATATTTTTATTTTGACAGCCTGCTGACTTGATCTGACTGCTCTTACTCTATGAACGTATCGGATAGGGTGTTGCTATAAATAAAAAGGTTTGATGGGTATTTAAATATCCACATCTGACTTTAAATACAGTTATTGCAATGGGATGAAAAATGGGGTAGGGGAATGAATATTCAAGGTAGCAGGAGTTGTCCTACGTTGCCTGAATGAGATCCAGAGCTTTCTGAACCTCTGACTGCCCCTGTTCTTATCACAGAAGTAACATCTGTGCATCTATTTAGGTTATTTATGGTGCTTGTGTGGTTGATAATTAGGTTTGTGTCTGCTGTAACCATTTAGATAATGTTTTCCCAGGATCTCCACTGGCAGGTGGCTGGTTTTCTGCTTTTGTACTGGAGTGTGGTAGAAATCTCCTTCAGAAGGGTCCCTTCCTGCCCTTCCTGCCCTTCACATGGTGTGGTGTGGTGGTTTGATGCTTCAAACAGTCAGCTCACAAACACACTGAGCTGTGTTTTCCCAGGATCTGTGAGGACTGCATTTTCTTTTGGAAACAGTTCATTTACAGTTGCCTTGGGTGGAGGCTTTTCTGTTGTGAGCAGGATGATACTGCTGTGTTTTGTAGTGGCAGAGCACAAAGAATTAAGAGCGAAGACTTGGAAGTTTCATATCTAAGCTATTGTTAACAACCTTGTCAACAATGAGCTCTGGGACACTCTTCAGAACTGTTAATTGCTGTAATTGCAGGTATGGTCAGGACTATAGCTGTGTTCTGGCTCGTAAGACTTGTATCAGTGCATCATTTTGGATTCATCGTGAATTTGTTATAGATAATATCAGCATGGACTTTGCTTAAACAACTGGCATTTTGATAGTATCTTTAAATATTTTTTTCTGAAGAAAACCTTGTTTAGAAAAGTTGATTAGTAAAGCGTATTGATGGGATTTTCTTTGCCAAGGAGAATGCTGTGCTCTGTTTGTGTGTTGTTCCCTGTTGATCATAGGTATGATTGCGGGAGAACCTTCCTGTATCAATGAGTCAAAATTTATACAGTAAGAGAGGATTGGTGTTTTATGAATACTGTTCACAGTTTTTTCATATATTCTTTTATATGAATGTATATTTTGTCACATAATTCTAATGTCTCTGGAGATGGTCAAAAACTTGCTTTAGATCCACAGATTAAAATGCTTTCTGAACATGATTGCAAAGTGACCACACTTAAACTGAGAACATTTCGCTAATCTGTGGATGTGTTACCCTTTACAAATCCCGTTTGATCTCTCAGAACTAAATAGGATTATTCTGGCTCTCAGACTTTCTCAAACATCAAATCTGGAGTAGCTGCGGGCATGTAGCAGGCAGCACTGTGTCTCTGGTTGTCTCTCTTAAGATTTTTGTCCTTCCATAGCACGATGTTAATAGATTCTGGGGAAAACTAAATCTGTGGATGCTGTGCTGTCAGTTTGAAGACTTGAGTCATTTTGTAATTTGCCACTTTACTAAACTTCAGGGCTGATGTTTTCTGTAGTTATTTGTGACCTCTTCTCCTGTATTTTTAAATTTTAGGACAACTTTCCCTTTGGTTAGCCAGCAAATTTTTTGAGTAAGCAGGATTATCTGAGCTTTTTCAAGTCATTTCAATGTCCTTATACATGTGACAATGACACTTGTTAAAGGCAATTTACATCATGTGAATTATCTAAATGTGTAATGCATTGTGATTGCAATGTGTTCATTAGAAATTCTTACACCTCTGCATAAATCCCATAGCTGTGCAGAGCGGTGTTTACAAATCTGAATTCTGTCTCCTCAACTTACTTGCAAAGGTTCCACACCACGTAACTAAGAAAAGCTGGGCAGCTGTGCAGGGCTGCTGTCGGAGAGGTAGAAGAGCTGGTACAGCTGCTAAGAATTGAGACATAGTGCTGGATGGGACAGTCGTTTGCATCTGAAATGCACTTGGCTGCATAGAAAGAACAATTCCCAGATAAGCTGGAAGGAAGCTTTTTTAAGGGAAGAAATTATTTGAAGGCATGTTTCATAAACTCCTTTTGAACCTATCTTTATTCCTCCCCTCCTCTTTTTCCTTCCTTTCACAACACCTTATTAAATCTCTTCAGACCTTCCTAAGCCAAACAGGTTTTTGTTGTTACACAACCCCATCCAAGGTGTGCTGGAGGATCAGCTGCTATTTCCAGGGAGCTCAAAACGAGAGTTTAAGCTTTTTGACACGGTTAAGAAAAACAAGGTGTCACATCTGAGCGGGGGATGGCTGGGAGTGGTGTAAGACAGATGCATTGCACGTTGTGGGGCTGAACTCCGAGCAAATGTGAGTTTTTTCAGCAGACTGTGATAGTAAAATTTAAAAAGACTGTACAGCTTTCAAAAGTTATTAGAGACTTTAGGTAAATTGGCTTTTTGAAGGCCTTTGATCTTGAAGGGGTCTGGCATTTAGATGTTTCTTAAATCAGGTTGTATAGGTGTTTGAAAAACCTGAAAAGCTTTAAAATTAAAGGGAGTCTGAAATAGATGGAATAGATAGGGAACAAAAATAAATCTGCTGTTTTGGAAGCAGGGAAATGGCAGCACTCTTAGCAGGTGTTTAATCTAGCAGAGGGGCTTTGTTGGATGAAGGTGCCACTGTCTGAATTTGCAGTGCTTTTAGCTCCTCTGCCTGTCCCTGGGAAGCCACCCCCTGGGGCAGAGCCCTGCAGGACCTCCCAAAGGGGATGTAGAGAAGGGGCAAGGAGGGGGGAAACGAAGGCACAACTCCATCATTTGTAGTGTATGTTCTATTTTGGTCTCCCACGCAGGGGGTTGTTGCTGCTGAGTTTGAGAGAGGCAGAATGTTATTTCTCGCTCTTTGGAAAATGTGGTAATTAATGAAGAGTGGGCTCACAAATAAAAAAGAAAAAACCAAGCATGCCCTGTCTTTCTATAAACACACGCTAATTACTCAGAATTACACAAGTTGTCTGCCAGAAGGATGTGTTTTTCAGGACATGATTCCAGATGGTTCTTTCTAAGCCGTATAAATATATGTATTTTAAAACTGGTAACAAAGAAGACTGTAGAATAAACTGAAAACTTGCATTAAAAACCCTTTTAAACACACAGCAATGCAGCTTAGGCTGAAAATTTACTTGGATTCAACAACAAAAGTAGGTAATATTTTTACGTGTACACACAGAGGCACGGATCCTGTGCCTGTGCACCCCGGTTGGACCCAGCTGTGCAGCATGTTGGGGTGCAAGGCAGAGTGACCCAAACGGGGTTAATCTGGGTTCCTGCCCCACTGTCCCGTGTGGGCCTGACACGTGTGTCTTCCCCTGTTAGTCACTTGTTTATCGTTCCATCTCCATGGCAGAGCTTTCACGGTGTGTTTTGCTCTGGTGAGGCAGGGCTGTGCTCTTCCATGTAGGAAATGTTTGGCTGTTGGGTAAGTTATGGTCTGTGAGTGCTTTGCAGACGAGGTACAATTTTTGTTCTGCTTCAAGATCATCATTTAAGGGGAAGGATCCTGTGGCTGTTGGTAGCATTGGGGTTCAGTCTGTGTGTGAAGCCTCTCTGCAGCTCAGGTTGGGTTTAGGACCGTGGTGTGACGTAGCAGGGGAGGACCAGCTGGTGTTAGATGGGTGGGAGCAGAGCTGGCGAATCACAGAATCATAGAATGAGTTGGTTTGGAAGGGACCTTAAAGATTATTTATTTTTAGCTCCACTGCCATGGGCAGGAACCCATTAGAGGAGGTTGCTCAAAGCCCCATCCAGCCTGGCCTATGAGGAGTTTATTTAAATGTTTAGAAAGCAGGAAAATGTTTGCTGCGATGTGTAGAATAGCAAATACCTAAAGCAGAATTCTGCCATACGTAATACTGAGTGCTTTGGTTCTTGGGTTGCTCAGCATGAAACACCAGTGGGTTTAGGTTCATGGAAAAATAGATTTGGAAGTAAAGCTCCAAAATAGATTTTGGAGGTTTATCCTCCTCTGAGATAGGATAAACTTGATGTAAGGCTTCCTGACAGATTTTTAACCCCTAAATTCCCAGTGATGATTGTGGTGCTTAGCCAGTTTTCCAAAGGTTTTCTAGGTCTCAGCTCACCTTTTGCTACAGCTTCAGTATATTGTCCACTTTTAGTAGGTGAGGACAAGGTGCAATTTTCATAACTGCTTTTTGAGCTTTTTTCTAAATGTGGTGTCTGTCATTCAGTTGTGGGCTAGTGAGCTCTTGCCAGCTTCCATTTGCTTGGGCTTCTGGATTATTCCTGCTTCTCGGGGGGGAAAAATATATTTTAAGGCCTTACAACTTAAAGGTCTGTTGTCTGCATGTGGGGGGTCTGTTTTGGGAAGATGAAGCAAGGCTGCACTTTCCATGAGGTCATTTGGAGGTGGTAGGTGAAATATCTTTGTGCTCTGGTGTGACCTCTTGATAACGCATTGGCAAAGCTTTGATGTGAAAAGCTCAGATTTCTGCTTTGGGCCGGTTGTAACTAGTCCATGTCGCCGTTCATCAGTTTTAGGGTTTCAGAAGGGAACAGGGCAGATTAGGAGAGAGCAGCAAATGGAATTCTTGTCTTTGGGCAGCTTTTTGGTTCTTGTGACCTGTTTCCATAGCAGGAAAATACGCAGCTTTGGTTAAACCTGTTATGTGTGACTTTGTTGTTGTGCCCTAAAATGGTTCCTGTATTTAACAGCAGTGTTGAGCGGTGTAAAATCTGCTGTTGCCAGATTCCCAGTGGATGTTGTGCCAGTGTGTTTGTGCAGAAGGGAGCTGTACCAGCAGCTGAAGGACAGCTGGCAGCTTTCCTGCCTCGTCATGCTCCCCGGCCAGCTTGTTCACCCCACCACCATCATCTGCTGCTCTGGGCTGTTCTGGCATCTCAGCCTGGTCAAGGGTAGAAAACGAGATGGCCTTCTGCATGCAGCTGGTAGTTGGGAGTTTGAGTATTGTTAATAGCAAATACGAGGGGAATTTGTACTTTGAGATGAAGATCCCAGCATGTGCTGGAATTCCTCTTGGCCAAAGCTACACACTTTTGGGTAAACAAGTGATGATTTTATTTATTTATTTATTTTGCTGACAGATCTACTGAGGTGGTCCTCCAGGCCTGTTTTCATAGACTTTGGTGCAAGTATGGGGGCTTGTGTACCACACGTGCTCTTCCACTACAAGAGAAGCCTCATGATCCCAGTGCTGATCAAATCTGTGACCTGTGCAACAGCAATGCCTTGTGGCAGTTTTTCTTTCTCCTTCTGAAAATCTGCCAACTTCGCAGAAGAAGAGTGGTTCACAGCTGCCATTTGGAGAAAGGTGGCAGCAAGAAAGGATTGTGGATTTTTTAGGAGCGAGGGACGTCACTCCTATCACTAAAACCCCGATAATTTCCATCCCCCCAGCAAACCCCAGGCACTACTCTCTGAAGTAGAGCGATGGTTCCTGTGTTGGCTGTGGGCAGCCTGTTGCCTCACACCAGCTCTTTGAGTGGCCTCAGGGAGGTACCAGGGCAGCTGATGGACCATCCTCTTACCAGGACACACTCTGTGCTTCACTGCTGCATTCCCCTCCTTTGCTTTAGGTCTTCCAGCTTCTCTACAGAAGTCAATACTGTTGTCTTCTTTCTGCTTGTTGTAAATTCTGAATCAAAATGTGTACCCAGCAATGATTTTTAGTATCTTTAAAAAAAAAAATAAATTATCATGTTTGTTTCTGTTTTCAAGAGCAGCTAAACACCTTGTTTCTCTTTGAGCCCTCTGTTGCAGGCTGTGAGGTGCAGAATATCTCTATCCGTGACTGTTTTTAACTGGCAGTCGTTAATCACCGCCTCCTGCAAAACAACCTGCAATGTGTTTTCCTCTCTCACTCTCCTGCTGGCCTGCTCTGTTCTCTTTCAGTTTGATTTATCGCTGTACACGTGGATACGTTAATGGAAAAACCTTGAAGGGACAGATTGTATATGCTCAGACAACCACTTCAGGAAGAGTATGCATTTAGCTGCTTAGATTTCCATGTATGTACCGCATTATGGCCCAGCGGAGCAAACGAGGTGTGCATTTAATTTAGTAAATGTCTTTCCTAACCTGTCACAGTGCTGCTTGTTTTCGTGAAAGCATATGCTCTGATGGGGGCTGTTGATTTAGCAAAACTAATGACAGCCAATAGAGCTGATCAAATGCTCCAGAGATAGTTTATCGCATAAATTATTCAGTGACTGTTGCTGTTTCTTATCACCTAATGTGTTTGACCACTTGGAGGTCGGTGTGCTGCCCTGCAGAAGTTTGCTGGGGGGGGTGAGGGGGCTTTTCAGCTTTGCTTGCCTTTGGTGCAGGTGCAAAGGTTGCCCGAGCTCCTCATGGGCAGCACAGGCGGGGAGGTGAGAGCCTGCAAGGTCTGGTGAAGGTGTGAAGTCCTCTTAAAACAATTCCCTGCTGGAGCCCTCCAGTTAGCAAAGCCGTGGAGAGCCCCCGAGAGCTGCTGTGGTGTGGAGCTGCACACACTCTGCCAGCAACAAACCAGTTCAGTAAGTTCTTAGGTGCTCCAGTAATCCATTCATACCCCCTGCCACAGCAGCTGCAGAAATCAGGAAACCTAGGTTCAACTGTGTGTGATGGGTCGTCTTCTTTGGGTGAAGAGACTGTGTCTCGTGTTTTCCTACAGAAAGTTAGTTTGCTGTCTGATGGGGCACATTTATACTGGTGTAGTTTTTTTGTTTGTTTTCTGAGCCAGGTAAGTTATTCCCTTAATGCTTGAGTTAATTATACAAGCATAAACCTTCTGTGATACTGATAAATGGATTATATATCAAATACCAAGGGCATTGCGTAAAACTGAACTTCAGAAAGATCTGTTGTTATCTTCCACCTGTGGTTGTCCCTGTCACCTGCGTGATTTGCCACGGTCTCCCCAAGGAAGCAGCCTTTTCCCTTCCCCAGAGCTGGAGTCAGCTGGCTGGGGATATGCAACATCAGAACACCTTCTGGTGCTGCTCGGTGGCTGGGGTGTTGATCTTGGTAAAGGCAGGCAGTACCAGGGATGGGTACATTGCGAGTGTCAGGGAGACCCCCAAGACTTTGGATTTTTTTTTTTTTTCCAGAGAAATCTTTGTTGACTTGCATTTGAAAGAGCTGTTTACCCTGCCTCTAGTAGTTGGCTTCTGGGTAGTGCTTTTACTGCATGAACTTCTATGGTGGAAATCACAGTTTCCCTTTCAGAAGTGAAAGAAGATCAGGCCTTCAGATCTGTCTGGGATGGTGAACTTGCCTGTTCAGGGTCAATTTGCATTGCAGATGCAGTTTCCTCACAAGCCAGGGGCTGGAAGGCAGGCTGTTCTCCACAGGCACCCCCGGTTCCCACACCCATCCTTGCCTGTTGTGCACCACCTTGTCCCTCCAGCACTACAGCTTCTCTGAGCAGCCTCTGCAGTATTTTAACCCAGCACTCCTTGGGATGGTGAGTGGCCACAGCAGCTGGTTAACTCCTGCTCCACCAGCCCAGCACTGTTTCCTTGGTGTTGAGATGCCTCCTAGTTGGTCTCTGGTGGAAATGTTGGTTTCTGTGGTATTTTACATACATCCACTTGAGTCCTAGAATCGTTTTGGTTGGAAAAGACCCTTGGGATCATAGAGTCCAACCATCTACCCTACTCTACAGGGTAGATGTTCTCCCCTACACCATATCCCGCAGCACCACATCTAAATGACTCTTAAACACGTCTAGGGATGGTGACTCAACCACCTCCCTGGGCAGCCTGTTCCAATACCCGACCACTCTTTCTGTGAAAAATTCTTTTTTGTTACTATTACCTGTGAGAAGAGACCAGCACCAACCTCTCTACAGTGTCCTCTCAAGTAGTTCTAGAGAGCAACGAGGTCTCTCCTCAGCCTCAAACTAAACAGCCCCAGCAGTCCTTTTTGAAACAGTCATTAAAGAGTTGTGGGTCCCCTTAGATACACAAAGAAAGGTTGTGGTGAGTAGACAACGTGAAGCCATGATCCTGGCTGGGTTCCAGGAAGCTGTTGTTGGTGTGTAGAGCTTTGGAAGTACCATCAACAGGATTACCTCTCATAAATGCTGTGGTTTGTTTTTTTTTTTTTTCCATGGACACCTGTATCACATGGAAGAAGGAAGGAGAGTAGGCTTTCCTTAAAGGAGTCTGGGAGGTGCTGTAGTCTGAAGATTCTGCTTTACTGCTCTGAGGGGAACTTGTTTTACTGGGGACCTCTAAAGAAGCCTGCTCCTCAGCCTGGTCAGTACTGCTGCTGCCGTCGTGGTGGTTCAGTGGGAAGCTGTGGGGTGAAGAGCAGGGCTGTTCTTGCAGTGGGCTGGTGTGGGTGTAGTTTCATGATGCGGGCACTTTGGTGGCAATGTTCCCCACTCCACCCTTGGCTTCTCATCCCGGCTTCTGGAACTGAGTGAACCTCCCCTTGTGGTGATGCAACTGCGCGTGGGACTTTGCTTTAAACGCAGACCTGCTCAGCGCAAACACAAAGCTGATTTTTATCTTTTGTGCTTTTAATATTACTAATTTTAAGACCTAGCTCTGTTCCTCAGTTAGTGAAGCCCAATAAAAAGTTCAGTCACTGATAGCCCAAGGGGTAGCCTGGTGTGAGGTGAGAAGGAGATGTCAAACACTTCTGCTGCCCAGGTGGGCTGAACTCCACCTTGCTGGAGAACCAGGCTGGATTTTCATCTTACTGGTGACCGATCATTGCCAGGTTAGGTGGACATCATGGTGAGTTTCTGTGGCAGCTTGTGCTGCTAATACCATCTTGTGCACTGAGAGTTCAGCAAATTGTTTGGAGAAGGGAGTCACAAGCCAAGAGCTAAATGTCTCCTAATGTAACCTCAGCCCCTCTAACCACCATCTGCCACATGGTTCTTGGTGGGGTGGGATTCAGCCTTCTCTAAATACAGTGGCCTGTGCAGGGAGAGCGAGGAGGAAGTGCAGCCTGTGAGAATATTTTGTGTACCAAAATTGACTCGAGGTGCAGCTCAGTGCCATGTTGTCTTTAGCAACAAAACCTTTTGACAAAACATACCAGAGCCACTTGACAAAACTATTCCTGCTCCAACAGCCTGGACGTTCCCTCATGTCGTTTTGGGGATGGACCTACCTGTGGAGCCACAATATAAGTGGGAGTACTGAAATAATCAAAGTTTATTTAAAAAAAAAATAATGTCCTTTTAAAAAGAAGACAATTTGTTCCTGAACTACACTCCTTCATTTGTGAACTGTGTGGTCCTACAGCATCTGATAAAAAAGCAGTAGAGAGCGTTACTGGCCTCTTGAGTGTGTCTGAGGAATCTGTCTCCACCCTGGAACCGTGGGGAGGAGAGGAGGGGATGTTTTCGGCAAAGATTTCTTCATGTTCTTCAAAGATTTCTGATGAGACAAATTGCCAGTAATTGCTAAACCTGAGTGATTCGGTTCATTTGGGTTTTGTTTGGGTTTTTTGGTTTTGTTTTTTTTGTTTTCCTCCAGCCTCGTGGTGGTTCTGCAGAGCTGCACAGGGATGCAGGTACAGGGATGTTTAAATATTGCTTATTTTTACAGTTTATCACAATCCTTCTTGATCTTCCTCCTGCCAGTGAAGAGATGCTTAAATAGCTGTTGCATGGCAAGCGTTTAAGTTAACTGTTGGGGTCAATTTGTTGTTAATAGCTGAGGAGACCATGCTGGACAACCTCAGCATCCTCAGGGCAGTGGTGCTAATCATGTTAGTCACACTACAGTTGGGAAAACACATCTAAAAGCCAGTCTGTCCTTGAGAGTGGTGAATGAGGCAGGTGAGTGTAGATGAGTGCCACATCATCATCGGGGCTGGAGCTGGTGCCCTGCTTCCTCAGGGAGATGTTTTGGAGCTGCTGCAGAACTTTGCCCTTTGAAATGCAGTCTTGTTGGCCTTTCAGTACATAAAGGGGGCTTGTAAGGAAGATGGCGACAAACTTTTTAGCAGGGCCCTTTACGGTAGGACAAGGGGTAACGGTTTTAAAGAAAAAGAGAAAAGATTTAGACTAGATAGAAGGCGGGATTTTTTTATGATGAAGGTGGTGAGACACTGGCCCAGATTTCCCAGAAAGGTGGTAGATGCTCCATCTTTGGAAACAGTCAAGGTCAGGTTGGACAGGACTCTGATTTTGTTGAAGATGTCCCTGCTGCTTAAGGCAGGGGAGGTAGGACTAGATGGGCTTTAAAGGTCCCTTCTGACTAAATCACTCTATGATACTATGATTGTCCCACTCAGCAGTCCCAGGTCTCTCTCTCTGAAGGCAGCAGAGCATGAGGAGCAAGGACAGTAGTCGCAGCAGTGATTCTCCTCAGGTTCTGCTGGCTTCTCCCACAACCTTTACATTAGGGTGGCTCTGCCAGTCCCAAAGGCTGCCTGGAATCAAACACCTGGGACAAATCGTGATGCGTGGAGCAGAGCAGCACCCTGTGCCAATAATGGGTGTACTGTGGTGGGTTAAAATAGCTCCTGGGGCTGTTAGAGGAAGGACAGTGCTTTCTCTCACGAGGACATCTTTCTCTCATGAGAATGTGCTGTGCTAGGCAGTTACCTCTCTGGAGCGATACCGATTTGGGCAGTGCCAGGCTTTTCATTGCCATGGCAAAGGATCTTATGTGCCATGAAAAGGATGGAATCTGCTACGTTCTCCACTGGGAACTCCAGCAATAAATGCAGGATCCACCAAGGACTGGGAGTCCTGGCATTTGTTCTGCGAAAACCGGTGATGCTGCGAGGCCATTCCCGATGGGTTACACACGGGTAACTTAACCCAGCACTAGTAAGGGGAAACTGGCTTGAACATGAGAAGGTCATGTTGTGTTGCTTCTCTGGTTTCCCAAGCTAAGGCCCAGTGTGTGTCCCTGAAAGACCTAGGTAAAGCTAAAATTAAGCTGGCCAGATAAATATTTATAGTAGATATGTTAGGATATAATCCTCAAGGGGTCCGATTGCTCTCTCTGTGCTCCAAAATGTACTAAAGGGGAAATAATAGCGCTATAAATACAGCTGTGTTTAGCTAGGTCATTACCTTAGGGGTGTTTATGGTTGTCCTCTAGGGACTAGACTTGCAGCAGTGAAAAAAAATTAACGGGGAACTGAAAAACCAGTAGAGGGTGATCCCTTTGCAAATGATACTTGGGCTCCGAGGCTTCAGCTGGGCTGTGACTCATCATTACAGTAGCAATGGGTTTTGAAGTCCTTGTCTGTGCAAGTCACGGGAGCAGCTGGTGCAGCGTTGGTACGGGATGGTCAGATCTTTTTGCTGTGGATTTCTTTGGAGAAGCCTCGACCATTAGTTCCTGTGGTTCATTTGTGGTGGGTTTTTTTAAAAATTGCTTTTCCCTTACCTTAGAAAATAGAACAGCGCACAAGATCTTGAGGATGCAGACAAAACCCATAAAATTATTATTTTTCAATTGTCAGTTCTCTACACCAATCTACTTGGACATCTTCCAAAGTATTTAGTATACACAAAGTGCAACTTTCTGTAGTAAATGAGTTTGGTTTTGTTTTGCCCTTTCCCTCCATAGGAGCAAAACTTGGTCTGCTGCCGAGTATGTGCTTTCCCTAGAACAGGCTGCTCCATTTTCAGGAGTAAAGCAGACAGAGTTTGCAAGGATTAAAAATGCCTTGTACAGAAAATAAAAGGACCTAACTTCCATAAACCCACCGTCCCCAGCTTGTGTGGGAAAAATCTCTGAGGTTAACGCGCTGCTGCTTTCACCAAGAAGTTCCCGGTGCGTGACAGTCTCGCTGGGGAATGTTTGGGGTTTAATTTGGTCCGATGGTCCCCGGCGGAGGGAGGGAGGCTGGCTCCCCAGCTGGGAATGTGGGGGTGTGCCTCCTGCCCACCCTCCCTTCGGCCCCGGTGTTGGGAAGCTCTCTCCAGGAGAGTCGGGAGGGAGTTGTGTGAAGCGAGCCCTGCTTTATTTTTCCGAGGGGGAAGCCAGCAGGGACTCTTCATCCATCCTTTTTCCTGTCTGGTGACTCGAGCCCGTGTTATCTCCTTGATGTCATTTAGATCTCAGCAACCTTGCTGCTTTAATTCCTGTTTCTTCACTCTGAAATGAAGTTTCTGCAGCACCTTCATAGCAGTGCAGCAGTTTTGGATAAGCATGTATTGTTTATCCTACACATGACACCACTACTAAAATAAACCCATCTAGCTGGTCCATGCGTAGTGTTTTACTCTGTGCAGACAGTACAGGGGGTATATTTAGCATCATGACTATATTTAGTATGTCATTCTGAAACATCTGACAGCCAAAAGGTCTGGGTAGTGGGGACTTTGGCTTTTGAGTATCAACAGCAAGCTGAAGCTTTCTCCTGTGTCATCTGTGTTTGGGCTATCTAAAGAGGAAAGAATTAGTTCTGCTTGAATTTATGTCACCACTCCATTGGTTTTCAGCTTCTCTGTGACAATAGGAGCTCTGAAAGGGAAGGAATAAAATCCTTTTCCTTTGCTGAAATGATGTGGAAGAACTAAGGGGACAAAGTGTGCTGTGTTCTGGCCTGGGAATCCTGGGGTCTTCAACCCTTTGTTCCAGCATGTCTGAATACATGTAGACCTGTGATGGAGAAGTACCCTGTATCAGGGACTAATTGATTTGCCTTTACCCAGGAAGATAATTTAATTTCTCTACTATAAATCATGTTTAACACAAGTTTTATCTAACTTTATCGTTCATCTACACATCTACCTTCCTACATGCTTTTTCCTTTGACCTCTGTTTCGGATCTTTCTCTTGTGGTTCTGTGTTGTGTTGAATGGGCGGCTGCAGTCACTCCCCAAACACCTGCTGAGCTCTGGAAATTTTATCACAGATCAGTCAGCATCACGTGGTGGGACTAGATTATACTGAAACAAAATCCTCTTTTTTTTTTTTCCCCCAGGTGGATAGCTGAAAATAGCCTTGTTCAAACAGACCCCCCACAGAAGCCTGTATGAGTCTGGCAGACACTAGAGGTTGAATAAGTGCCTTTGGAAAAAAAAAAAAAAAGCTACCTTTTCTACACTGAAGAGCTTTCCACTTTGTGCTTGACAACCGCATTTATCTGCACAAGAAGGCTGATTTTCATGTGATTTCCTTCTAATGTCAAGCCACAAAGCAGCCTGGAGTCTGATCCCAGCAGACCTTACCCAGCTGGTAAGGTCTGCCAGCTGCAGCAGTGATTTCTTGCAAATGATTAAATCCCTGGGGAGCATCGATAGCTGGGTTGCTAATATCACATTTAGATAAGAAGGAGGAACCGTAGGTGATGTGGGAAAACTACTTTGAAGAATCTGCTGTCTTTCTAAAGCCCTTTCTAACTAAGGGCAGATATCTATCAAATCTTCCTCTTGCCAATTAAATTTAGGGCTGAAATTGCTGCTTTTATAGAGCTTCAGGAGGTCCAGCCCTCCATGAGCACATCAGCTTGTTGCTGTAGTCATCTTCTGGATTTGTGCAGGTTAAGGTTGTGATCAGACATGTCCCAAAGAGCTCCAGACCTGGCACATTCTCCTGGCTGGTTTTAGCTGCAGGAACCAAGGCAAGAACTGGAGTCAAACCTACCTCAGCAGGTACAGCCTCTTCCCAGCCCTGCTGAGGACACCCTGTGCTCAAAGCCCATGGACAGAGCGTGGAAGAGGACGCCCTGAGCATGTCCTTGCCCCTCACATCAGCAGTGGAAGCTTACTGGGTGCATCTTGAGTCTTGAGTTGGAGCGGGGGTGCTTAGCCCCCCTCCACACATCACACTATTGTGTTTCAGAAGAGCTAAACACTCCCAGCTTCTGCCACAGCCAACGGGAGCTGCAGTAAGAGCTCAGCAATCATGGAAATCAAGCTTTCAATTGCACCCTTGGGAATGAAAGGAGATGGCTTATCCTGCCTTGAACCTTTAAAAGCCCTGGTAGTGCAGGGGAAGTGGTTTGTAATAGCAGGAATTCATTTGTTAATAAATTTCCCATTGCTTGTTCTGTCACTAAATCAGTGGGTTTCCAGTACCAGCCTCAGCTGTGGGGTAGCTGGCGCTTGAGCTGGGGAAAAGCAGCTGAGAGCTCCAGGGGTCTTGGTAGCATCATGCTCCCGAAAAAAAGCTTCATAGCTCATTTCAGTATAGATGGGGCAACAGATATACCTACTTACTAGCTTGATTAGTAGCTTGTTTCCTTTTGGAATATAAGGTGTATGTAAAGAATAACAACCCTAATATTTTTAGGAGAGAAAGTTCAAAGTAAATACATAAATACCTGGGAGAGGGGCCAGCAGGTCAGGGGAGGTGGTTCTGCCCCTCTACTCTGCCTTCGTGAGACCCCACCTGAAGTACTGTGTCCTTCTCTGGAGCTCCCAACATAAGAAGGACATGGACCTGTTGGAGCAAGTCCAGAGGAGGCCACAAAGGTGATCAGAGGGCTGGAGCAACTCTGCTCAGAGAGTTGGGATTGTTCAGCCTGGAGAAAAGAAGGCTCTGGGGGAACCATATAGCCCTCTCCAGTACCTAAAGGAGTGACAGGAAGAAATTATTTATCAGGGATTGAAGCAATAGGATGAGGGATTACAGTTTTAAATAGAAAGAGAGGAGATTTAGATTAGATATTAGGAAGAAATTCTTCACTATGAGGGTGGTGAGACATTGGAACAGGTTGCCTGGAGAAGCCCCATCCCTGGAGGTGTTCAAGGCCAGGCTGGATGGGGCTTTGAGCAACCTGCTGTGGTGGGAGGTGTCCCTGCCCAGGGCAGGGGGGTTGGAACTCAATGATCTTTAAGGTCCCTTCCAACCCAAACCATTCTATGATTCTATAAGAGATGGATTGACTATCTAAAACACTAACAGGCAACAGTCTTGCACTGGCAGGGAGAACTTAAAATATTTAATGGGTTTCCCTTATTACTGAGGAAATCCCAGACTGTGTGTTTTGCTATTATATATATCAAAAATATAAAGCCATGGATCTGGAAGGCAGAGGGACGGTGGTGTTCTTCAGCCTCACCGAGGTCTCGTACTGCCAGGAAGGGTTCGGGTTGCTCCTGCAGGCAGGTGAGTGCATAGTGGCTGTGTCAAGCCCATGTCTTCTCCTGCTCTGCACCGCTTCCTGGGGCTCCGGCTCTGACTGTCTGACAGAGCAAGTGGCTGCAGCTCCACGGTGTCATCTCGAGCCATCCCTCTGGCTTCTTGGGACAGCAGGGAACATGTGCACATCTTGGGGACTTCAGTTCCCAGTCCAACATCTCAGAGCAAACCTGTCTTTGGCAGTTGGCTGCTGGGCTGGGAACGGAGCTGACCCAGCTGCAGACCCAGGGGTGGCATTTTCCATGAAGGACCAGGGAGGTGGCTCAGGAGGGTCACTCGTCCACAGGGCTGCAGCCAGCTCTGCTGCAGCTCATCAGCCAGAGCCCAGAGGTCAGGCTGCTCTCCCTCACTTCTGGCTCTGGCTCCTGAACTTTCTGTTCTTGAATTTTCCCATAACTTGTTTTCTCCTGCCTATTTTTGGTGTCTTTATCGCCTGCCGCAGTCCCACTGCCACCCGGCTGCGTGCCACAGGGGGTCCCCTCACCTAACCATCACCGCATCCGGGGACAGTATGGAAATCATTGTCTCTGGCAGGAGGCAGAGTTTGCTGTTTGGTCTGTCACAGCGGTGGGTTTTGTGCAACGTGAGCGAGGGCTGGCCTTTCTGCTCCGCCACGCAGCGCAGGATTGACCAGAAGCTGTGTTATAATTAAGCTGTAAGACAAGACACACCACGTGTTTCTGGGTAACTGAGACGTGCTGCGGGTGCGGGTAACGCCGAGGCAAAAGGATAAAGTGGCTTCCATGTAATATTCCTGCCTGAAGTGCATTGCCAGAGCCTCCAGTACTGTTAGAGTAATTATGCTTAATGCTCCACGCTTAGCTCTCTCCATCCTCAAAGCACCTTGCAAACATTAACTAATTAATCGACACAACAGGCCAGTGAGGGAGGGCAGACCAGGGAGAGGATGTTAAAGCAGAGCTGGTCCTCGGGGGAGAATTAAGTGGGTGAGATAGGTAATGTTTTGTTTGAGTGTTTTAGCAGCTCCTCCAGGAGTCCTCGAGGACCATGCAGCGCTGCCTTTGCAGGCTGGGGGTCCAGGGCTGTTTGTGCACATCAGGGCTGTGTTTTATGGTGCCCATCTGGAAAAGCCACAACACGAACAGGTCTGTCTGCAAAACTTCTGTTGAATTCTGTAGCTTTTCTGATTTGGTGGGACCCTCTACTTTCCTTAATGATAAATAGCTGAAGTCTGCTGAATTTAGGAGTGACCTATGCATGACATCTCTGCTTGAGGGAGAGGAAGGCAGAGCAGGACTGGTGTTCCTGGAAGAGGTGGGAGTATTCAGTTATTTATGGTTATGCCTTTTGAAAGAAATTAAAAGGTAGAATACCAGAATAACTCATTGCGTCTCACCTGGGTTTTGTCCTCTCCTGAAAATAAAAAGTTAAACGTGTAATCAGAAATTTCAGAAGTGGTGTTTGTTTTGAGTAAGTCTTGTTCCTAAAAATCAGAGAGGGTTAGGAGGTTGTTGGTGGTTTCACGATAGCTAGTCCCTGTGAAATATGGAGAGGTACCACAGGGATGCCCCAACCAGCAAGGCACCCCCCTGGGAAAGGATGGCAAAGCAGAGCACTGGCATTGAAGCCTCGTGCTGTGTCACAGCCACCAGTGGAGATGGCAAGTAAGTTTTGTAAGTGGAAATCAAGTCCATAACCCTGTTTTCCCTTATGGTTTCTGTTTTGTATGGATGAGTGCCTGGGCTGCGGGCACCACTGCAGGGCTTTGGCCAGGGAGAGCCCTCAGCTCTGCCTGGTTCAGATTCAAGATCTGCATTCAAGAGAAAAGCATCTCTTTTGGTGCTGTGATTAGACTACTGCCATGTCCCTGATGGAGACTGTCAGTGTGGGAGTGCCACACTCTAGGTGGGGAGCAGGGGAAATATTGGGCTCCTCCTGATACTAGGAAAGGTTTGCAAAAGTCACATCTGGGGTGGGAAAGAGGAGAGGCAGCGAGGAGGGGTGTACATGGGGGAGAACTGTTTCACAGTTGGTCTCATTAGTCAGTTTTGGTGCTGGTAAGTTCCTGTGAGTGTGTACGGTTACTAGTAAGTATCTAGAGTTACATGTTGAAGCGTTGGAACGTTGACTCTTGCAGTCAGGTAAAATTGACTTCTCTGCAGGCCCTTATTGTGCTGGAATACTGCATCCAGTTCTGGGGTCCCCAGTTCAGGAAGGACAGGAAGCTGCTGGAGAGAGTCCAGCGAAGGGCAACAAAGATGATTCAAGGATTGGAGCATCTCCCTTATGAGGAAAGGTTGAGAGAACTGGGACTCTTTAGCCTGGAGAGGAGAAGGCTGAGGGGAGACCTTATTGATGCCTATAAGTATCTAAAGGGTGGGTTGAAGGAGAAGGGAGACAGACTCTTTTCAGTGGTTGCCAGTGAGAGGACGAGGGACAATGGGCTCAAGCTGGAACATAGGAAGTTCCATTCAAATATGAGAAAAAACTGCTTCACAGTGAGGGTGACAGAGCCCTGGAACAGGCTGCCCAGGGAGGTCATGGAGTCCCCTTCTTCGGAGGTTTTCAAGACCCGCCTGGATGCAGTCCTGAGTGACATGCTCTTGCTATGGGCAATCCTGCTTCAGCAGGGGAGTTGGACTAGATGATCTCTACGGTCCCTTCCAACTCTAAAAATTCAGTGAAATTCAGTAAATTCAGTGCCCAACACTTAACAAGCCCTTTGGCCCTGGGTCCTTCCCAAAGGTGGAGGAAGGTAGCCTCCCACGTCCCCTGCGGTCAGGCTTGCAGCTGAAGGGCAACGCCAGCATGGTTTGTCCATGCGGTCATACATAGTCTGGAGCTTCTCATCTTGGAGTAGGTCCAAGAACTCTTGTGCTTTATGCACAAGCCCATCCTTGGAAGGACGTGCTGTTTCCTGATGCTCCTGGAAAACAGTTTCCTGCCCTGAGATAACTAGCAGTCATTAACCTGAGCTAGGATTTGTCCAGACATCTGATTTACTAGCAATGCCCGAGCAGGCATGGTGGGAACAGATGAGGCCATCTGTGTCAAATCCTTCCATGAGGCTCTTCAAGTTGCACGGGGCGGGGCGGGGGGGGAACGTTATTTGAGGGAAGGGGGGAGGAAAAGTGGGAGGACAGAATGCAAAGTCTGTCTTTTTCTTTCATTTGCGTGTATTTTCTGGACAGATTTTCCTGCAATGACTCAACATTAGTAAGCCCTTGTTTCCCAGTGTGTAATTGTTCTCTGCTGACAGAGCAGGAAGGCGGCTGTCGTCATGTGCAGTCGGTGAAATGGCCTCTGACATTTCTGTTAACTTGTTTAAACACATACATCACAAAACCAGTTCTGTTTAAGAGGGCAGTGCACAGAGGTTAACTCTGTGTGTGCTAGTAAGTACTTGTATATGATATTCTACGTTTTCACAGAGCTCGAGCTCCAGGCAGCAGCTAATTTGGTGGTGTTTAGCAAGACATAACTCCTTTGTAAATCATTTAACATGAATGCGTTTTCTGCTGGTTGTGGAGTTTATCTTGCTCTTTAGATGAATATAATGAAAATATTCTGTTTGCCTACCCAGACTTTCAGGTATTTTCATAAGTGTGGTCTTGTTTGTGAAACTGGTGAGATATTACATCATGATAATATTTTATGGTTTTTAAGAGGTTATAAAACAGAGTATTAGGAGTAGACAAAAATTACTGAAGAAGCCTGTGACAGCACTTAATAGCGATCTCCGTGTCCTTCATTACTGCAGGCTCATAGCCTGCTTTCTCCCAGCAAATTCATGGCATCCTTTGAGTAATGCCTTGGACTGCACATGTTTTAGTCTCATGTTCCTGCATGTCTCAGAGGGTGAAAAAAGCGTAGTCTGTGAAGAAGCAGCTGGAAATCAGGAGTTATGAGTTGTTTTCTGTCATTTTTCTTTCACTGACCAGCTCCAATCTACCCAAGGGAGCTTGCTGCCACCTCTCCAGGGCCACATAAAGCCTGGATGTGAGCAGTGGTGTGCTCCCACTGAAGCCCCCTGTTTTCCATGCTCCTGGAACAACATGATGAGTTTCCAGATGACTGGCAAAATATTTCAAAGTGAAATAATGCCCAGGCTTGTTCTGTTCCTGACAGACAACCCCCCAGTTCTCACTCTGGTATCTGAGGTGCTTTGTGAAATTCAGAAGTCTGTGCTGTACCCTCTGTGCAGCAGGTTCAGGAGGGCTTTTGGAAAGTCCCTGACAAAGACCTTCCTTGGTATGCTGAGATAGAGAAGTCTTTTAAGGATTGGGGTTAGCTAAATTGTGATAAGCTGCCGGAAGAGATTTTTAGGTTGTGTTGAGCTCAAGGGAAAAACCTTTAATCCACAAACCATACCTTGCTGAAGGAGGTTTTGTTTTGTGTAATTGGTCAAATGGCAGTTTGTTTGTGTTTTCATTTCTGTTTAGAGCTTAGGAAAAACACTGGCCTGTTTGAAGCCTGGAAAAGGTTGTACAGCAGCTGACAAAAGGAAAGAACGTCATTCCTCCTCCCTTAAAGCAAGGAGCCACCTGACTTGAAGCGTAGTTGTGTGAAGTACAAAAAAATGACCCGGTAAGGGTGTGAATTCAGCTCATGAACTGAGAGCTGGAAAAAAAATCAACACAGAGAGATGCTGATGATAACTCTTGGTCCAAGAGGAGAATGCTGTCCAGGTCTATACTTATTATGGACTAAGAGTATTATTAATCACAGAAAGTCCCACTTGCGTTTCCACTGAGGTTCCTGTCCCTGCTCCTCTACCCTCCAGGAAAACCCTCAGAAATGTGGGTAGGAGCTGTACATATCCCAGGGTTTGAGGAGGTGCTGCAGGAAAAAAGTTCTCCTGAAGCACATCAGACAGTGCAGGTGTCCTCAGTCTCTCCGCCAGGACCTCCAGTGCGAATCCAGTTTGCAGACCCAGTGTGCTAGTGGCTGTGTGGCACGCTGAGTAAGTCTTGGGCAGTCAGCCTTAGAGAGCTCTAGCTTGCATTTTTGCAAATGTCTAGCATTTAGGAGCTGTGTTTGTGCCCATAGGATCAATTTATGTAAAGCACTCAGCAGTTGGCATGCTTTGCTCCTGTAGGAATCTGTCTCTTTGATTCCTCTCCAGTGCCCATCGGCGTAACTGGAGAATCTCTCCCAGAATCTCCTTGTGTTACCATTACTAGCGCTAAATTACGCTTTCTTTTCTGTCAGTTCAGTAATCTTTCCCAGAATGCACCCTCATTCTTGCCTCTTTTTTTTTTTTTCCCATGCAAACATGACAGCAAGCTTTCTAGCTAACAGACATAACTCGTGTGGCTTCAGATGACCTTGACAAAGAAAGATGACCTTGACAACTTGTTCCCAGTTGTCTTGCACAGAAGTGTTTGACACAGTGAGTTATTCAGATGTTTGAGGTTAGAAGAAATCCATTGAGTAGAGCCTTTGCAGATACAGTCTGGATGAATTCACTTCTCTCCAGGGAACAGCTTCGGGGGGAGAAAAGCATGCCTGCAGAGGTCTTCTCCCCCCACTCAGTATTGCACCTGAAGTGGCTCACTGATGAACATCAGGCAGGAAAGATGCCCCTGTGCCAGCTTCTGACTGCACAGTGTCAAGCAGACGCTTGAAGCTGATTATGTTTCACCACCTGAGAGCACTTCCACAGTCCAAACCTCAGCTGATGTGAACAGGCTTCAGTTCCATGCATGTGTTGAGTGGGGTTGAGCAAACTACCCTTGGACAACTGGCCGTCACCTGACAATCCTCCTCCCTGCAAACTGCTGGTGAAGATCAACCCCTCTCTGAAGCAATATGAGACCCATGGAGATTTGGATGAGGAGTGTCTGGCTATTAGGAGCTAGCTTTCTCCTCCTGGACACTGTGAGGAGGTGTGCTTCTGTCAAGGCTCTGTCTCCTGGGGACACAAGTTGTGGGGGCTAAAGGAGCTCAAAAATCCCTGGGTGCAGTTGGGGGAGCTGGTGTAGGGGTATGGTTACAGGGTGTACCCCAAGGGCTCTTCCTGATAACAGGAATAAGGCATCAGAGCTTCAAGGATTAGGAGCACCATCTTCCAAGTGAGAGGAGTGTGGTGCTGTAAGTCCTAGTTTCCTGTCTCTTCAGGAAATATTTTTTTTTGAGGCTTGACCTGTGGAAAGCTTTGCACGAGTGTAGCTGAAGAAGTGGCTTTTAACCAATCCAGCACCAGTCCTCTCTGTACACTCATCTATTGAGAACAGTTAGTAAGTAGGGACTGTCATTGTGGGATGAAGCCAAATGAAGCTCTTTAGAAGTGGAAAGAAAAGGGAAATTGCTCAATCTCTGATTTTTCCATTGTGAATGATCTCTTTAGATAATATATCAAATCACGAGCATTGCACTGAGATTACAGAGCAGTCTTTGGTCCCAGATATGACTAAGTTCCTCCTTTTGCTGTTACAGCCTCATCTGAAGTTGTATGAAATGCAGCAAGTCACTTATAACATGTCTGAGCAGGCAAAAGAAGTAAAAAAGACTAGTATTCTGGTAAGTCAGCATATGTGAAGTGTGTCAGGCAAATCTCGACCAGGTCTGTGCTGGTCAGTTCAGGTAAGAGAACACCCCAGTTCATCAGAACAACATGGCCTTCAACACAGGTTAAGAGAATTGGCTAAATAAATACATACACACTTAGTTTGTGGTCAGACCGTACGTTGCTGCAGGTAAATATCTACGTAACCCCAGGAGCTGTGCTTAGTGAGAGGTGTCAGCAGTGTAGGTGAGCCCTAGTGCATCACCGCCAGTAAAACTTTACTGCTTTGAGACTACTGCTCTTGCAGGTGTCTTTGCACCCAGTTATACTGCCTGACAATATTCTATAGCAACTCTGATTCATTTCACTGTGTTTTCTTCTGGTAGCTGTTTCAATTTTTTTTTTTCCCATTTTTAACCATGTTTAAGCAGAAAACTTAAATGAGTTTGTTTAAGTTTATTTAATATTATTTAAACATTCTGAGAGGTCAAAGTTTGAAATAAGGCATTTTATTTTCCCTGTCCTAGCCAGCCAGCCGTTAGCAGAGTCAGCCCTCCCAGCCATGGCTGGATCCAGCCCAGTGCTCCCACCCCAGACTGCCCTTTTGGGACAGACCCATTGTTCCCAGCTAATTGCTTTCTCCTGTACAGAAGCTGGCTTCCTTTGAACTGCAGAACAATGTGACACCAAGCATCGTATTGCCTCCTACCTCCCTCTCCCGCAGCGTGTAGCGACCTGATACAGCTATGACCAAGATAAATGCACCTGGCTGTTAAAGTTAACATGACTTTCCTGTGTTTTATGAGAGCGTTGAACAGAGGAATGCTGATGTGATGTGGCCTTGCCTGAGCCTTCGCTGCTGTTTGAATTAACTGCACTGGTCATCTTCCCTGCTTTCAGACAAGCTAAGCTGAATTAGTCACTTTATAAAGAAATAACACAGTGCAAGGGGGTAAGCTTTCTGCAGACTCAGAAACATGGGGGGAAAAGCAGTGTAAATCTTAGTTTACAGCTAAGACTTAGCTTCACCTGAGCTTTAACTGGGTTGACCAAGTTCTGTTGCAGAAGGCTTGTTACGGTTTTCTGCCTTACCCCTGTAACGTGTTAACTCCCAGGTTTTCTCAGCTCTCCCTGAAGTCTTAACATTTCCAAGCATCCCTGGTTGCTTCCACTGCTCTCCTAGTCCCTTCCTTGGCTGCAGCATGTCAGGATGTAAATTAATATCCCATTGTCCAGCACTTTCCTTGGGCTCTGGTGATGTACTTGCAATGTGAAAGCCCCTGGAGTTCCTCCCAGCAGCAAGCCTTACCCCACTGTGGCACAGTCCCATCTGCATCCCAGCCTGCTCTGGCATGCACAGGTGAGATTAAAACACTTCTTTATTGCAAGTCTTAGTTTGGTGGGGTTTGGGGGATTTGTTTGTGAAGGATTATAACACAGGGTTCTTACGTGGTTGTACCGTGAGCTGTTCTTCTCCTCAGCAGAACAACAAATGCTGCTGCAAGTCATTCCTCCGCAGGGTAAATAACTTGCAGGTGGGCCCACAGCCTTCCCAGATCCCTTTGCATATCGCAGCTCATAGGAGATGCATCAATAGTTGGTATTTGTTCAAGTGAAAGAGGGAGTGTTTCTTTCTAGCTCGGGTGCCTTTTGTGTGTCTGTATGCAAATCCATGATTATACTCTCTAATCAAAGAAATTCTGGGGATTCCCTGCATGCGCTTTAGGTGAGTCAGAGCAAATTTTTCATTTGGATTTTGCTTTGGTTTTAGGCTGCGGCCATAGGTTTTTTTTCCTTTTTGTCTGTTTTTGAAAGCAGAAATAAATTTGCCCCATTTTCTGTGAAATGACAGTGGCAATGGGAGCTCCTTACACAAGAAGCTTGTTCCAGCTTCTTCCTAATAAGGATGAATTTGGATGCACAGAATAATGTTTCCCCACTTGGGTAGGGAGTGATTTGACAATACTCTCATAGTAGATGTGAGTAATAAGCATCCTTAACCTTGTGAATGAAATCAAAAAAGCAAGAAGAAATCTGTGTGGCTGTTGTATTACCAGCCTTCTCCAGATGGTTCTGGGTTTTCAAGTCTGGGCAGCATTTTAATCTCCAAACTCTACAAGATGACCTGGCTCCATGGCTTCAGCTTTTGACTCTTCTAAGGCTGGTTGTATGGAAGTTCTCAGTCAACTGTGTGCTGCCTGCCTACCTGAATGCATCTGATTTATTGATATTCTGGGTTGGTGTTGCTGGTGCTTTCAGATACCAGGAGGTTAATATTAGGGTCCTCATTATGTATTCTGGTTTGTACATACCCTGCTATTCAGGATTTACACTGTGGTAAATTAATTTCACCGTGAATTCTTCCCAAGTGTCTCCAGTATCTCACATGAAAGTTGATTTGAAAGCAAAAATGAATTCATATCTTCAGAGGGACAGGAATTAAGGCAAGTAACTTGTTGATTTAAAGTATTTACTGAGGAACCAGGATACGAAGGTGCTAATCCTGCTTGACGTCAATTTGTTGTGTCACTTTATCTAAATTGAGTATCCAATATCTCTGTTTCCTTCTGTTAAAGCTGGGACACTGCTACTGCTGGGGCTCCAGAGAAACCCTGCTGGGCTGGAGGCCATTGCCCATTCAGAAGGTAGTCAGGAATGGTTAAAGTCCTGTACTAAGCAGTAGCTGATCTCCCTACCCAGCACACACCAACACATGAAAATCAGGGCCTGCTGGTGGAAAGGGTTTGTGGGGTCCTGTTTATGCCCATTATTGTGTACGCTTGAAGGAGACAGGGCAGCTGAAAAAAGAGGGAATGGAAAAGTAATCACAGCTGTATCAGGACTTCAAAGAGTTATTCCCGAATGGCCATCCCACTAAAACTCTTTCTGATTAACTTGTCTTAAAGCATATTCCAGGTTCAGTGTTTTTTTTTTCTATTGTGGATTTTCTTAACGCCAAAAGCATTTTTGCTCCAGAACAGCAATCTCTATAGCGTTCATCCAGACTAGCTATTTCACTTTAAAATTGTAGTATCCCTTGATTTGAATTAGCTTTCCCAAAGGAAGAGAGAGAACCCCTAGGGATAATTGGTAACTCTCAGGAAGAAAATTGGTGCAAAGAGCCTGGCTGCTGCTACCAAGTTCCTTTAGCATGTAGGGAAACAGGACTCTGCACGCTCCTTGTAAATAAGCACACTCATTGATTTTTAACTTTTAAAGTAAAACTAAATTTTCACTGAGTTACTTTGTTGCTTTGATTTTCAGGGTGACCTGAAAATACTAAAAGAAAAAAAAAGTCGTTTTTATCAGTTCTCTCCTGCCTTATTTTAATAGGAGGTACGCTTAAATCTGCTTTCCTTGGGAGTAAACATGGATGGAAATGTTTACTGATCAGAGGAAGACAGAGACATTTAGACTCAGTCCAGAGAAGAGAACTGTGGATTTCTTCCCACATAGCATGGTTGGGGCCTGGAGCGCTGCTGCTTTATCCTCTGCTTATTAACATAAATTTTAAACTTCCTCTTTGCTCTCAATGAGTGGATCCCATTGGATTTATAAGCCTGGATTCCATGGATTAAAGTTGTATATGTATTTATTTTCTGAAAGTTAGTGACGATAAAATAAGACAGTTGCATAAATAAGTCCTTTTAGTAATGTTTGTCTCTGCTCAGATGCAGAAGACTTAGGAGTTGGTAGGGTAATTTTCAACAACAGTCAAGGAATGGTGGAGTCTTCAGTCCCCAGCTTGAGCTACCACATATTTTATAAATAATTGCCCGTGGACATGGTCTGTTAGAACAAGCAGCGTTCCTGCTGGGCTCTGCCTCTGCTGAAAGTTGTAATAATTCCAGAGTGGTTCTGTTATGGCTGTTGACAGCTGCAGAGGATCCTTTTTCTCTTGGTGTCCCTACAGTGATGCTCTTACTCAGCATCACAAATAATCTGCTAGCAATGGTAATCTGTGTAACCTGAAGCAAACAAAGAGAAACAGAAACACAAAGCAGGCAGAATGTCCCGCTTCTTACAGAAGGACACTGGGAGACTTGAAAATAGCCAGAAATAAAATAGGCACTGAAATAAAAAAAACCTGGATGGTCAAATAGCTGATAGAGAAGTTGGTATTTTCTAATGATAGATGTCTGTGCTCTGCTGAAGAAACCCCATTCCTATTTGTTTGCTGGTTAGACATGCTGGTGGCTTTTTTATTTTAAATTTTATTTTATTTTAAATTCTGTTTGTAAAGGATTTTTTAAAATATCTTTGCAGAGAGCTGATGTGCTTTGAGTAAAGCTGTGTGTCATCAACCAAACTGCCAACGCAAGTGTGATTCTTGATTGTGGAATAAATGGGAGAGATTTTGTCTTTCCCTAGTGCTGGTTCCCACATGATGACTCTCCTAAAGGGAATTATTTTGGGGCAAACACTACACTTGATGGCTATAGCTGGCATTATGTTCCCTCAGCAAAGCTTTGGCCACAGGACAAAGGGAGTCACAGAGCATGAGACGCTTGATCTCTGCATGAAAAGAATACAAAACACCTTATGAACTTGGCCAGAGATCCTGTTATCTGTGCCCTTTGATATAAGGTATTTGAGCATGAGAGTGGAACCTCCACCATAAGTTCTCTTTGCCCATTCTGAAACTATCCAAGTGTCAGGATCAGACATTTTTTTGCTTATGTTTTTTTGCTCAGAGACCAGATGAGAGAGATCCAGTGATTTTTGGGTTGAGTGTAAAGCTATCCACGGAGAGCCTTTAGGATAGTTTACCAAGCCAAGCTGGACCTTCTGATTCCACCCATCCTCAGGCTACAATTTAAGTGTTAGAGATAAATGTACGTGCAAGTTTGAACCTTCAAACTGAAACTGTGACGCAAGTCCTGTGGCCTGGGGAAATCAAGGTGAATGATCTCAGAAGGCTCTCCTGTCTTATGTTCCCATCCTCTACAGAAGCAACATTGGCTTTGGCTTTAAGATGTGGCTAGCAGTATGAGGCAGTCTTAAAATTATTGAAATGCCTCACAGCTCTCAATCAGATTGATTAAACCAAGTATCAAACCAAGTGAATGGATTATTATTTTTTTTCTGATGAAAAACAGAAGCATGTTGTTCTTACTGAATACAAAGCCAGGCTATCAGTGTATATCAGTTACTAACAAGAAAAACAAATAGAAATGTGATCGAGAGAGAGAAGCAGTTCTGGGTTGAAGTTCAGTAACAAAGAGAAAGCTCTGATCTTGGAGTTCTTAATTTTTCCACAAATAATATGATCTATGACCTCTTCTCACTTCCATCATCTGGAAGCATGCTACACAACCTATATTTGTAACTACCTTTACTGTGGAGCTTATGTATTTTGGAGAAATGTGTCTCTGCAGCATGCTTTGTGAGCCTTACCCAGTGAAGAGTAAGGGGGCTGGAAGAGATGCGGCACTCAATGAAAGTGGTGCAGCTAGAAAAGGCTTTGAGCTCTTGCTGCCCCTTCTTCTGGAGGTATGTAGACCGAAATGGGGAGGACTGTGACTTCTGTGTAGCTGGTAGTGTAGCTTTTCCATCTGATGCAAGAGGAGGCTATTTCAAGACGACAATGGCTGGCAGTGCAGGGGCTGCTCGTGCTTGGTGGGTGTGTGGGATGACAGCAAAGCAGCGTCAAATTTAAAGCTGCTTTTGATCCCTTATAATGAATTTTTGTAATGTTAGATATTTAGTGGTATTCTTTTTTTAAATTCTCTTTTTTTTTTCCCATCTTTGAAATATAGTATTTTAATGTTCTGCTATGTAACTGGGTATATACAACAGTGATTAGTTTGGGGATTTCTTCAGATCTTTTGGGATGCCACAGTTTTTTCCCTGACAATATAATAATATATGAGAGCCCATCTTGGATGCAGACTGTGGTAATTAGCTTGTTTTGGTATAAAGTTGTTCTAACAGTGCTTTGAAGCTATGCCAGCTGACAGAGCCCTTCAACTCAGCAACAGGGCCCTGTGAGATGCTGAGAACTGTAGGTTACCTTTATTGATGTTAGTCTCTAAAACTACGTATGGTGAATGTCACAGACAGCAGAGATCCAGCTGGAATCTGTGGGTGCAAATACTGTATCGAGAAGCCCTGTGTAAACACTGCATTTTTGTAAAAATATTTCAGATAAGTCTTCTTCCAGAAGGCAGTATGAGTAAATAAGCTAGGCAACAATGGTCTGAAATAGAAGTGATACAACTCATCTGTGCGGTGAATGTGAGGTTGATTAATCCTTACCTAAATCAGACATTGATAGGCTCTGTTTTATTTTCTTTTGACTATAACTGCTCCTGTGATGATCAAAAAAGATGGATTATCTCCAAAAGTATACATCATTCTGATGCTTTGAAGGTTACTTGAAGTTTATTTTTAAAGAAATCTAGAATGATGCTACTCAGAAGACTCTTTACATATGAAAAGATTATACTTGGAAAAGGCAAATAAGATGCTTTTTTCTGCATGCATGCTTCAAAAAGTCTTTCAGAAATGAAGATTTAAGTGCTATTTCTTGTAGCAATGCAAGTCTTTGCTCACACTTCAGCTATACTTCCTCTATTTATTTATTATTTGTAACATATGGCTTTCTTTACTATGCGTGCTTTCTCCTTGCAAGTAACACCTCATAAGCATTCAAGATGATATCTATAAATGAAAATATAATATCCTGTGTTTGTCCTAAAGAACAAATAGCTATATCACAACATATTCTTTACCTCTCTGGGTTTGAGGCAACAAAGCTGCTAAAGAGCTTTGATGTTCAACAGTGACTACAGCTGAATACAAGTAGTTTTTAAGACTGCTCTTTCTTATCTTTTATTATATGACTGTTTATCTTTGTTTACATTATGTTTCTTCAGAGAAGTTTGATTTTAATAGTCAGCATTCATCTCCTCAAAATGTTGTAAGTACCTACCAGCTCTTTCTCCCATCAGTGATTCTAGAAGCTGTGTTACTTTTTAGCATCCCCATCAGTCACTAGCTGAACTGGTGCAGAGATCTGCACCCAAATGCCAGTGAAATCACAATGAGAGATTGCTGTGGCTGTTCTTCATTATGTTTGACCACATCACAACTCCCAGTGAGGCTACAGCTTGCATGAGATCAGCTCATGGAGGGAAATCGACTGCCGTAGCAGACAAAGAACATTCTTGGGGACAGAAGAAAGTGTTCTGAAGAGTCTAAAGACAAGGTGTGGTGGTGTCCCTGGTTGAAAGCACAAAGCTGTAATTATCCAATTCCATTTGCAATTTAGGAGTATTGTTGGATTTTGAAGTGCTGCTAAGCTTTCTTAAACAGTACCCTCTTGTCACTCTTCCCAGTACCTCAGACTGGCTTGAAGTCTTGGCTTATTTCACTCATTTTGTCAAAACGTTCCCACAAACAGGCAGAGCTCTGTGAGCTCATACTGTCCAAAGTATGCTGGGCACGTCAGTCAGGTCTAAGAATGAGATTACACCCCTGCTCTAAGCAGGAGACTACCCTCTAGATGTGTTCTTTCTTCCACCAACAAGTTTTATCCGAGGGGAAGCTGGATGTATTTTCTTTTGTTGGGATTCCTGGATGTCTGGAAGTCCAGGATATGCAAGTACTGATCAGGTGGGTTTCAGTCTTTTCTGACTGCTTTGGACCTCTTGTACCTTTCTGGCAGAGACAAGATATAGGTATTAAATCTGATGCATTTGGCATGTCAAGCATTTTGCACTTTTGCAATCTGTGCAAGTGCATTCTCAGTAGGTTGGATACCTCCCAAACACAAGTTATGCCTCAAAGAGACAAGGAAAGCGAGCTGCAGGTGACAAAAAAAAAGAGCGTTGGATACAGGTGAGGGGAAAATAGGGGATTCGACCAGCTCCACAGATAGTGCTCTTCTGTTTTGTACCTTTTTCTGTGGTCCAGTCCTGGTCTTCTCCATCATCTACAAGAGAATAGTGAAACCTGTCACTGAATTTCTCCTGATTTCATCCTCTTCTGTTCTTTCCTTGATGTCTGTATTGGCCAGCGTCAAGAGGAGGGTTAGGATAGATTGACTGCTGGTCTGATCCAATCTGACCCGCTACGGTGGTTCTCTTCTTTCTAAACAGTGCTGTTAAGACCATTGCCTTTGATCTTGTGCTGGAAGTCCTTGCTCATTAGTATTGTAACACTTGAAAGCTGGAAGGATTTCAGCTTGTTTTTTGTTGTGTTTTTTTTTGTTTTGTTTTGTTTTGTTTTTTAATTTAACATAAACCTAACCCTGATGAAACTAATGGGTGCAAATGGCTCCAGAGAGTAACAAGGACTTGCGAGGACTGCTGGGGGAGAGGCAGTGGGAGTACAAATTTGCCTGGCATGACAGGCACTGTGTATTTTGGGGGATTCAGGTCTCAAAGTCTGCTGCTACAGGAGGTACTCTGCAATTATGTAGTCTGTTGCCTTTGGGATAAAAGACCCCATGATTCTCTTAATACCTTTTTCTTAGACGTTTTCCCACTGCCTCCCATCAGGCAAAATGTATCCAGGTGGTGCTGGGCAGGTGCTGCCATTCCAGGTTTCACGGTCGGTGGGGGCTTCCCCTGCCTTGCCCGTCCGTGTGGGTTTTGCACAGAGCTCCAGGGCTGCTTGCTGGCTCTTGACCTGCTTCACAGTGGAAAATTCTTCCACAAGCGTTACTTACAGGAAGCAAATTAACATCTCCTTTAAATGGTCTGGCTGCACAGGGAGGAAACGGGTCATTTTGTGAAGTATACTGTTTACCAGATAGCAAATGGACCGTCTCCAAAATACATACTTAGCCCCAAGGAAGAAAAATATTTGGGGTGATTCAGTTTTATGTCAGTGCTTAAATATTATGTCGTTCATAGTTAATGAAAATGTTCATCTATATGTGGGCTAAAAATGTCCTATCCAGTACCAGGAAATTGGTAAAACCAAGTTTTAAATGTCTTTAAGTAAAAAATCCTAGGTGAGTATGGCTTTTATTTTACTGTAACACTTTATAACTTCATTATAATGGTTTGTGGTATGGTTATGAAACCCAGGTAGTGTCTCCCAGTGACACTAATATATTTTGTACTTTTTTCACCCAGTAATTCTAATGCAGCAGCCAGCGCAAGGCTGGAGCATGATCTCGTTTTTATGCCGGCCTGATTTCATGATGTCTTCATTTATAATTGCAGTTTCTGCACAGCGTCTCTTTGGTATTTTTGGTCCAACCTCAGGCTGAAGGGAAAGTGCCTCATTCCTAGCCCAGGAGACATGAGTAAGCGTGTTGACATGGATTTGGTGCATGATTAGCACTGCTTCAGATTATCTAGATCAGATGCTATCCTGTAACGTGATACTCATTCATCCAAATTCAAAACACTGTAATCTGGCAAAAACAAAATGCAGCCCGGCAGTGTTTAATGAGGAGCTAGGGCCAATTTTTTTTTTTCCATGGCATGGATACTGCACAGCTGCCAGGGAGTGCAACGACAAGCGAAGATGCGTACGTGAGCGAATGCGGCACCAGGCTGTTGATTGTGCTTTCGGGGAAACTCTGCCTGTAAGAAATGCCTGAAACATTCATTACGTGGGTGCTCATTGCTTCATGCTTTAAATAAGTATCTACATTTGATAACTGTCAAATATAAAAGAAAATAGAAAAAAAAAAGCAGCAGAAATCTCTAGGTATAGAGGCTGAGCCACATGAAAACGAGAGGGCATTTTGGGCTCCTCCAAAGATTAGTAGTTGGTGAAACACCCAAGGGTCATGCAAAGCTTCATGGTCATCTTTTGAAACTTGTCAGAGCCCAGAAAGGATCCTGCATGTGTCTGTGTTCTGGATCAGCTCTGTGATCTCTATCAGATTTGGCATTATCAGTTACATGACTCCTCGTGTTTCCAACAAGTAGGTGTTTGCACAGTGGCTAAGAGCCTTCATTTTCCATCCAAAAGCATTCATCAGTTTGCTCCAGAGGTCAAATGCTCAAACAGTTTGGTAATTCTACCATCATCATCTTCATGTGATTCCAGTGCAATCTGGTTATGACTTTTACTTGCAAGTGTGTTCTGGGCTACAGCAAACTCCTCTGAACTGTTTTGTTAAGCAAACTCCCGTATCTCTAGACTTTGCTTAACAATTGCAAAATGTTCGTCCAGTTAATATTTATCCTATTGTTACTAAAACTCACAATTCAGTGTGTCTTACTTCAGAGAGCAGTATATTTGTCAGTAGTAATTACAAGCTGTTCCTTGAGTTAGAGCCTCCCAAGCTAAATTAAAAGCAACTGGGGCTTAAGCTAAATGATTAATGGACGTGTTTTCAAAGGCAGCCAGTCCCTGAAAGATGCAGTGACAGGTGCCGTTATATTCAGTTCCTACCACCTATCCTTTTGGATGGAGATTTCATTCCCAATTTACTATGTGATCTTAGTGAGTTCCTGGGAATATCTGCTCACCTTAAAAAATAATTTTTATTTTTTTTTAAAGTTCTGCTAAAAATCTCCCAGCTGATGACTGCTTCAGTCTAGCATCTACTGTGGATGACACGCAGAACGGCACAAATGACATCCTGTCTGCAGACTGTATCACTTCATGAATGGCAAAAAACCCAGCAGTGATCAAGGAGAAAAACAGTTGTAGAGCTGTTTCACCAGCTGTAGGTTTTGAGAACTTTGTAGAAATCCAAGTTAGGATGTCTCAAAGGGACGAGGTTTGTGTGAAGTTGTCTGGGAAACCGTGTGAGTAAGTCTGGGACACGATACAAAAGAGGGAAAGGTGGTTTTAATCTGCCTGTCCTGACTCTGGGTTGTAATGATCTGTGTGTAAGAGCTGCAGCCTCTCTCTGCTTCCTTTCAACTCCTCAGGAGCCCCTTGTACCCCACAAAGCATCACGGCCACCTCTGTTGTTTTCTGGATCATGTGCAGTGCCTGTGAGATGTTGGGAGATGTTAAAAACCTCTTTTTTGCATTGGGCTGGTCTCCATCAGCCAGAATCACTCAAAATGCAGTACTGTGCTCTTGAGAGGGCTGCTAGTGGGTGACACGCGCTGGACTGACAGTGTGGCTTCAGCATAAAATTGGCTGGAAGTCCTTGTCACAACGAAGTGTTTTCACAAGGACCTTTTTCCTGGTAGAGGAAGCAAGGAGCAATTTTGGTCCATTTTGGGGTAAGTTGGCTGCCGGCAGGCTGGCTGGGAGAGGTGATTCAGTGCAGCCAGCCGCTGCCCGGGAAGCCGTACCCGACCATGCGGTTCCTGCACCGAACAACTGGAAAAAATGACTTGCTTAATGGGATGCAGGCTCACGAGCTTAATCAGCCTCGGCGGGGTTTTTGTTGTTTCAACTGTTTCTTGTACTGAAAACTCTGCTTGACGGCCATCTGTGAAGGCTGGCTGCGTACCAGCGGTGTCGAACCAGCGCTGCTGATGGGTGTTAACTGGGGAGGGCAAGCCCTGCCCCTGGGCAGTGAGGGGAGGTGGAGAGGGCAACTTAAACCCTGACCCTTTGCTTTGGGGCAGCTCAGCCGAAGCGAGGGACGGCGTATAGCCTGGCCAGCAGTGCACCTCCTCCAGCAAAGCACAAATGGCATTTTTGTGGCGAGCAGAGAGACAGTGCGAGGGTGGCAGCTGTGCCAGCCCACGCTGCATGCTCAGTCTATTAAGGTTTTGTCTGTCAAATGCATGCGGGCTCTGCTGCCTCCAGACATTGTTTGCAGCCACAGCCATTGCTGCCTTTTGTTTGGTGCAGGCAGCTGGGATTTCAGGACCCGGTGGCTTGCAAAGGGAAATGCTTTTCAGACCTCTTGCCCTGCCACGTAGAAATGGACACCAAGACAAATGGGGATACAGTCAGGGAGCACCCTTTGCGCTTGCCTCCCCAGGTTATCCACTACCTTTGCCTTGTCTGGATGCAGTGAAACTGTATATTCACATTACATCATGAGGGACTATGCAAGGGGACAGCCACACTGCCTCAGATAAACAGCAGCATAGCCAGTGAGACCCAGACAAGCGATTCTTCAGCCACATTCAGCAGAGGTGCAGCTACAGCTGAAATTCTGGGTCTGGGTTTTGCATACTCTAGTTGAAGAAAGTGGTGGATCCCACTAGAGAAGAGCAGCAAAAATAATAGCGGCAAACCCCAGCAAAAGTAATAGTGTCTGTACTCCCCCTAACCCCCATTCCATATGGAACAACTGAAATAAGGGTTATCCAGCCTAAACTACAAAGAATTAAAGAGAGAGAGAATAGGGTTTAAGTGTGAAGTCAGGGCCATACAAAAGTCAGGGCCTGCTCTCTGGGTCCGTGGTGGATCAAACAAGAAGAAACGGACTGAAGCTGCAGCCAAAAGGGTTGGCAAGAGGAGCCCGGGGCTGGACTCCTGCCTTTCTGCTGCAGGGAACACACTCTTCAAGGTATGTGCAAGGCGTTGAGTTCCTTTATCTGAGAAATGGGGATAACGAGGCTTCCCCCCCTTCCATGCATGTCTTTATCGCACGTGGGGGCCCTATGGGGAAGAGCACTATGCAAATGTCAGGTATGAAACCTGTGGGTGCAGGTCTGCAGCAGAAGCCATAATGGCTGGTTGCTTTTATCTCAGCAATCTGCTTGTTTCTGAACTATTCTAGTGCTGTAGAGGTGGAAGGGAGCTCAGCCAAGCACTGCACTTGAGCAGCAGCTTGTGTTTACGGTGCAAGGCTGTGGCTGGTGAGCATGTGTGCACATGAGGAGTGTGTGTGTGTGTGTGTGTGTGTGTGTGTCCCCAAGCTGATGGCACTCCCTGCACACACAGCAGATGCTCCTTCCATGTACAGCCACAAAAGCCGGGCGGCTGCATCCTGGAGAGCAAATGGAGAGCAGCCGGTGTTTTGTCTTGAGACTCTATCAGTATGGCTGCTGGCATTTTCAGGTCTGTTTTAAAGCGTGGCAGAGGGTTGGTGCTATACACAAGAAGAATTTGATTTTGCTGACAGTAGGCTCCTGCACCAAGTTCCTCAGGGCCATGACAATTTAAGCAGCCAACATTGTCTCTTGCGCGAGTCTTGTGGATGATAGAAATAAGGCCAAAAGCAGGGATGGGGCTTGCCTTTCAGCTCCCAGAGCCTCTCCAACCACATGCACAGGCAGCTTTAGCAGCTCTTGAGACTCCATGGTGGGTGTCAAAATACCTGGTAGCTTGGCAAAGAGGCAGCTGCTTGATGCACAATATTTCAGGGAAACCTAAGTATTTTTTAAAGGGAGATGAGTGAGGTAGGATGTTTCTAGCTCCTGCGCTTGCAGAAATTGACTTGAAAGTGTGAAGGGGTGATAATCTCATTTGAGATGCATTGGTTTTCAGTTCAGATCTGTGCAAAGTTTTGTTCTGGTACTACAGTCTCTTGAGAAGAACCTCATTCAGAGTATCCCACTCCTAGGCATCGTGCAAGACTAATGAACAGCAAGGAAATTACAGGAGAGCCCTTCATTAGGCTTGTCTGGCAAGCTGAAGAAGGTGGTTCATGGGCCTTGAAGGCTGCAGGGGGAGAGAAATGTGATGGGAGAACTACAGTGCTGGGGAGAGGTCAGGAGGGACAGAATTGCCACTTTGGGCTACCTTGTAATCACCACCAGTTTAGACAGCCTCCAGCAAGGCTTGTCTGTGCCCAGTTGCCACGAGGTGAGATGCTCCTCACCTATGTATTTGCTCTCTTTGTCTGTACCTGGATGCTTGGGGTGGGCCTCAGCTCCCAGCAAAGCCCCTAAAGCCCTTTTGAGGTGGCTGGATTGAGTGCTTCTACCATTCTCTTCATGCACGGATCTGAGTACCTCGAGTTTGAAGGAACACTGAGATGTAATCATTGTGCCAGTGACTCCAGTTTTGTGGCATTTTATAAATAGCAGGAAATATGGTTGTTTTCAGCATACTTTTCTAAAAGCCTGTGGCACAACATCTTCTACAGTTAAGGCCATCTATAATTTCTAGCCCTGACAGCTGTGACCATGACCTGGCTGAGCGCTGCAGGGCATCTTGGAAGCATGCTTCAGCACAGATCTGCTTCTGCCTGGATCTGATGCATGGAGGAGCTGAAAGCTCTCCCTGAAGATTGCTCATTGAAATGCAAACCTCATCCCAGTAAAGCTTCTGTCTGCCAGCATCCCCTTTGACAAACCGATAATCCATGATAATAGAGAATTTTTATCTCCATTCTTAAATGTCATCAGGCATGATTATTAATGTCTTCCTATTGCACAATAAACAACGGGGCCCTCAGCTTTTCTGAAAGCAGGAGGCATGCAAGTTACATCTGCACTGTGTGTGAGCAGTGCATTTGCTGCTTCTGCAGCCAGCCAACAAACCTCTCCAGATTTCCGAGGCCAGACTGTTGCTGCTGGCAGCTTATCTCCTTACTCAGCAGCAGGGCAGGCTCTCTGGGTGAAAAGCTGGGCCTGTTGAAATCAGTGGCAAAGTCCTGCTCGTTCTACTTGAGTTATGATTTCTTGCTTGATCTCTTCATTTCTGAGTGAGCAGAAGAAAAAGTCCTTTCTTTTCTGAGTGCCTTTTTTGGAGTGCAAACTGTGTTCTGCTTTTCATTGTGCAGAAGGCTTGTGAGGTGTTAGAGGTCCTTCAGTCCTGCCCTGCCCCAGTTAAGCTGTGGCAGGTGATGGGGGAATGGGTCTGTCTGTGCCCCCACACATGGCACATGGCTTCAAACCTAAACAACCTGTGTTTAGGATTGAAACACATCTCAACCACATACCTTGAAGAATTTTGGTTAGGGTATAGGCCAGGAACTTATCTTTTTTGATCCTTTGGTAACTTGCGTGAACCCCTTGTCTGATTAGGCAAACTGCTTAGTGCTGCTAGAGTCAAATTTGTAATTCTCTTTGCCAAGCATGAACTTCACTACAAGAAGCCTCAGCTTGCTTGCAGGTATGCCTCTCTAGAGTGCTCTCTTATGTGCAATGGAAGTACAAGGGCTTGTGACACCTTCCTGGTGGCTCCAGCAGGCAGCGACACAACTGAGAGGTCCACAACGGAGTCTAAGAGAAATCCAGTGTCTGCAACCTGACCGTATACTTGTTTACAGTCAATTTTGTGACAGAAAGAAGTCCTGGAACTAGCAGTTCAAAGATGATTTGTAACCAAGTACAGATCAAATAGCTGTACGCTAGAGCTAATTGGGAACAGAATCTTATGTAACTCTCAACCCTCTTGCTTGTAATGACGCACTAATGGCACGGGCTTTGCCAGATGCCGTGGCAAGTACCTTGCTGCTTTCCAGAGAATACTCTGACCTGCAAACTGTCTGCCTACAGCTTCTGTGAGCAGAGCCCAGTCATAGGAGGCAGCTGCCCGAGAGGGCAAAGACCCGGTGCTGTGCCTCGCCTCATCGACACCGCAGCAGAATTGGCTTTTCTTTCCCAGCTCCTGAAATGCTGTCTAAAGAGCAATTACACAAGCCTTTATCTCATCTGCTATTTTTTGCTGAAGACCTCAGCTGCACCTGGGGTTGCGGTTTTTTGAGGGTTCTTTTTTCTCCCCTTTATCTTCTAGAGACTTTGATGTGCCTGGACCCTTGTTCACAGGGCACCACCTTGATCACAAAGCACTTTACAGAAAATTCTGGTTGTGTTGTTTCAAGGCATTTCCTCTTTCTCTCTTTTTGTGGTAAAGGTTGGTAGAGCTCTACTGAAACACTGGCTGAACCTCTAGCCCAGTATGAGTTTTTGCTTTTGGAGAAATCCTTCTAAGATGTGTTTTCTTGTGCTCCAGAATTGCCCTTAACAAAACTCCAAGAAAGGTGGAGGTAAGGAATGCAGCTGTGAGTAACCCGGCTCGCAGTGACGCGGGGTTTTACTGGTGGTGACCCGAGTGCTGCCCTGGAGCCTACACGCCTGTGCTGCACCTCTGCAGAGCTGACGTGGGCTTGAGTCACCGTTAAAACCTACTTCTGGCACAGCCTTTGTCAAACTTGATCAAAAAAAGGGAAAAATAGAGGTAGAGGACAGAGTCTGGCTTCTCTACAGCCGGGCACTAGGCTGCCACTGCAGACATTTTCTGACAGCCATCTGCAGAGGCAGAATTTGGCAGCCCTATTTACCAGCACCACCGAACATAGTCCATGTTTTCTGCTTTTCGTTATCATGCCATGAGAATCAGCAACGTTCCTGTGGAGAGGTGACTCCGTTTGGCAAGGTGACAGGAGGGTCCCCAGCTCTCCTCTCCAAGCTGCGTTCCCCCCACCCAGCCACTGCCCAAGGCTGGGCCTAGATCCCCCCTTGCCGAGTGCTAAGCTGGGCTGCCCATCCTTCACTGCGCTCCTCTGGGAGCAGAGGCTGCTCCCATTGCCCCTGTTGTCCCCTGTTGTCCTTGCTTTTGCAGAAGAGCCCCTCCAGCACCTTCAGACCTGCTGCTGCCAGGGAGCACAGGGACGGGGCTGCTTGACCAGCTCTGCCCTTGCCCTGGCATGGCCTCCTCCAGAGGGGCATGAGGAGACATGGCCCTGGGCACGGGCTCCAGCCAGGCCTGGCACTCCCTCTCTCTCTGTGCACAGCTGTAGGCATTGCCCCTTACTTTTGGGCACTTGCAGTCACCTAGGGAGCTTTCCCCGAGTCCTCTCCCCTCCTCAGGTGTGCCACCAACACCAAGCTGTGTGGAGCAGTTGATAAGCTGGAGGGAAGGGATGCCATCCAGAGGGACCTGGGCAGGCTTGAGAGGTCAGCCCCTGTGAACCTTACGAGGTTCAACTAGGCCAAGTGCAGGGTCCTGTACATCGTTTGAGGCAACCCCAAGCAGGAAAGATGGTGAGGGACTCTTTATCAGGGAATGTAGTGATAGGACGAAGGGTAATGGTTTTAAACTGAAAGAGGGGAGATTTAGATTAGATATTAGGAAAAATTTTTTCACTATGAGGGTGGTGAGACCCTGGCCCAGGTTGCCTGGAGAATCTGTGTATGCCCTATCCGTGGAGGTGTTCAATGACAGGCTGGATGGGTCTGGTGGGAGGTGCCCCTGCCCAGGGCAGCGGGGGTGGAACTAGACAATCTTTAAGGTCCCTTCCAACTCTAACCATCCTATGATTCTCAAAGCTCCCTGCCTTGCCCCAGTCAGCACCTGGTGCCTCTGTACTGTTAGGTTCTTATTCTACCCAGAACTGTTCACTTGCATGCCAGCTCTTTTTATTATCTGGCTTAGTGGCCTGGCTGCTTTGAGGTATAAAAGTGTTCCATTTTGAAGTTTCATCAGGCACTTTCCCCAACCTGAGGTGTGGTAGCCTTCCCCCTCCCTGAAAGCCGCTGTTGCTTCAAGCATTGAAGGGTCTGTGCATTTGCCTCCCAGATGTGGTTACATGGGGGATCAGAGGCAACCATGAACATTCATAGTATGGGAGCAACAGAAAAGATTAACCTCTTTAGGCTCTCCTCTGTGCTCACAATAGTAGCATGCAGACAGCCTTGCAGAATGCAGTTCTCACCTCAGGTTGTGGTTTGACTCAGGTAACGTGGCAGACTAGTGACAGGGAAGTAATACCTGGGATCCTGGGGTACACAGGTATAAGCTCACTTGAAGACATCGACTTGATACCTTTTTTTTTCTTTTTTTTTTTTTTTGTCTTAGCAAAACTGATATTGGAAGATATGGGACACACCAGCTCTCTGTCACTTGCGGCTTGATGCAGTTCACACAAACTCATCTGGTCCTTGGCTCCAAGTGAAGCTTCTTTTTGCTCCCAGAAGTGATTGCCCCCAGTATTCCCAGAGTCCCAGAAACGTGCGCCCACAGGTAAGAAACCCAAGTAATCATTAGAGGACAGGAAAATCTTTGAGGTATTTCATTTTGGTGGTAAACATGGAGAAGTACACTTGCCCCATCCTTTCATCTTTCACAATGGCCTGCCTTGAGCTGCTGTCTGTCTGAAGGAGCAGGGCTGGACAGGTCTCTAGAAAGTTTCTGTTTCTTCTCACTCAGCTGAAGGTGTTGGTGTTGAGCAACCCTGGGCACACCTTCCCCCCTAACCTGAACACTCTGCCTGCCCATGTGTTGGTGCCTGACTGCAGCAGAGCCCTGCCACCAGCCCCGTGGTGCCATGGGTTCCATGGCTCCCAGCAGAAGCAGGAGCAGCAGTGCTGAGCCTCTGCCTGGCTTTCAGAGCTGGGGATGTAAATCCAACAGCTGCTCTGCTGTTAAGGCAATCAAATCCTTAACTCTGGGGCTGGATCCAATTCCAAGTGTTTGCTGGAGTGGTGCTAGGCATCAGGCCTTTGCTGGAAGTGGGAGCTCCCTTTGCAGAGAAATGTGTGTATTCATGTGTGCCTGTGGGCACTTGCATGCCCAAGACACAAAATCGGTTAATTTATATTTGGATTACCACCTATTTTCATGCATTTAAACATTGCCAGCTGTGCTAATGATGGCTGCAGCACATCAACTGTTTCTGTTCTCTCCCAGACTTGTTATTTCTCCCACTGGTTGTTCTATCTATTTCACGAGAATGCTACAGTGCAGTTTCTTTAATACAAACTGTCTCAGGTAGGAAATTGTAGTGCAGACTATGTATTTTAAGCACTACTTAATTTGGACTAGCAGGATCCTGGGTTTGTTAAGAGCAGAAAGAGATCTCATAGCTGAGATCATCTAGCTACAGAGGCTGAGACAAACAAACAAACAAACAAGAGTATATTATCATCTCTGGTAGATTTAAAAAACATATGCCTCCCCTCTAGCACTCCAGACTATTGAGCTTTATCAGTTTTACTGCAAACTACAAATGCTTTTTGTGTAATGACAGATCTTTAATTAGAACTTGGAAGCAATAGCATCTGCTGATTATAGCATGGTCCAGCACGTTCATATTCCTCAGTTTTATTTCCAGCTCTGCAACTAAAGTGTTGCATGCCCCAAGGCAAGTGACTTCACCTCTCAGTGTCTTTACTTCCACAGATGGGTTTAAAACCTCTGCTGCAGATCCCTGGACAGAACTTGCTCAAATGGCATGGTCTTGGGTTACTTTTCCACTTCTGCATGTTTGGGAACCCATGTATCAGTCCAGTGGATGAGAGTTTGGGATTTGCCTTGTCCAGGCATACCCTGTGAGATACGCCAGGTTTGAACAATGGAAATTTTATAGGCTTCAATTAACTGGCTGGGCAAGAAACAACAGCTTCGCAGTAATGAGTCCTCACTTGCATGGAATGCCATTTAGTGTCTGATCTTTCCTCGTCAAAGAGTTATTAAAATCTGTCGATCAAGAGTGCATTTCTACAGTGATGACAAAGGGGAAAAGCCCTCTCAGCTTGAAGTGATCCTCAGTTTTATTAGTAGAAAAGTTTGTTTTCAAGAGGGATATTATATACTAGTGATTATGGAAAAAATGAAGCAACACCATTCAGAGAGAAACAGCACAGCTAATTTTGCTGTCTGCAGTCTCCCCTCCACCTCCCCTCGGAAGGGATACTGGTGTAGATGAAGGATGATGACAGTGGCTGCTGTGATGTCTCTCTTTAAACCCTTCATTTTGTGATTGCCAATTTGAAAAACAGGAATAGAATATTTATCCTTACAGCTGAAGGTAGCAGAGTGCTGTGTGGTTTCATAACAAATCACTTCAGTCCCTTTTGTTAGGGATTTCAAATACAGGGAATGGTAGATTGTTTTAAAGTAGCCCCAGTCATTAGATCAAACTGGGGCAAAGTCAGAAGGGAAGTACGCAAGGAAATGGAGGTGAGGTCAGATCAGTTCTGAGAAGTGGCAGAAAGGACAGTAAATTAGTGTTACGTGGGCTTACGGGCAAGCAGCGGTGTAAATCACAACAAACAAGTTGCAATTTTTTTCTATACTTACTTAAAAATGTTCCCAAAATCCATGAGTACATCATCACAGAACGCCTGATATTTTGTAATGCCACAAATGCTGACCTTAAAAGACACTAGAAATCTCACGGGGAGTTCTATCCATTTGCAGTGGAAACACGAGGTCTTTAATAGTAAGAATGTTTCAATAACTTTCTGGGATTTTTTCCACTTTGGCACAGCTGTTCCCTGACAGATTGCAAAAGAGAGGAATTCAGTAGTAACAGCTTGATCCTGCAGGATGCTAAAGCCTTTCTGCCCAGGGCCACATGCCCTCAGCCCCTTCCCAGAGCAGCTCGGCATCTTACAAGATTACTCAGCTTTTTGAAATGTGTAGCCTTTCTTACCCGCTTGGCCTTGACACTGACTTTTCTATTTCTATTTCTGTGGAAATGAGCCAAAATCGGTGCTATTCTCTGAAGGGACTCGCTCATTAGCCTTTCTGTCTAGGAAAGGGCTCGGTGTTTTCATAGGAAAGCTGCGGAGCGATGATATGTCTCAAAAAGTAATGCCTGTATTTTTTCTTCTCAGAAAAGCAGCATCTCAATGCTAGATTTAGTAACAACAACAGCATAACTGAATTGTTTATTATGTTGTATTAAGCCTATGTAGAGGAAATGTCAAGGGAAATGGTTTCCTCCCCCTGTTTCTAAAACTAAGTATAGACTCCAAATGGGTGTTTATTCTGATAGAATTTAACAGTTTGGGAAGGGATGGCTTTTTTCATCGATTAAAGAGAAAACAATATGGTATCCTTGCTACAGCTGGCATGATCAATGTTAATTAAACCCCTTATTCAGACATGAAGTACCCACTATTGCATAAACAACCCCTGGACTTTACCCATACAGCACTAATAGGGTCAATGGTAAAATTCTTGCCAGCCTTTGCAGGCCAAAGGGGTTTCACGCTGTTCTGGCCCTTCCTGGTATTTGCTGCCTCACGGATGAGTGTATTGCAGAATTGTCTGTTCAAAAGAAGACATAAAACATGTTTTCCCTCTTTGCACCCTGGCCTTTCTTTGTCAGAACAAGGGAGAAAAGCATCAGACGGCAGCAAAACGCCCGTGAGCGGAGCAGGGTGATATACAGTTCCTTTGGGGGCGAGGTAACTGGAGAGACCTGCTTGCTGGTTTTGATACAGCTGCAGTAGTCTGTGTAAGAGGAAGACATCCCTGCTTCCCACCAAGCTCCTCCAGGCTCTGCCTTGTGTGAGGTGATGCCTTCCCCAGAAACAGCCCCAAGCTGGTTGTAGCTGGGAATGGCAATTTTGCTCCTTAGCCAGTCCAGCACTCAGAAATCCCACCTCCTCGCACTCACAGCACATCAGTTGCTGCTTTGACACTGATGCCAAATTCCCTGCTGCCAGAGCACAGCCAAGGGGAGAGCAGAAAGGCAGCCTCATCCCTGTCTAGTTTGGGAATCTTATAAGGGCCCCCTAGAAGAGCCTTTGCCGCAGGCAGAAAGGACAACCAGACCATCACGGGTGAAGTGCTGAGTCCCTCGCAAGGGCACACAAACTGGTGCTGTTTGTGTTCCCAGTGCACAATCAGACAGGGCAGCTCCAGTCACCTGCTGCAGGGAGTTTAAACTGATCAGGGTGGTACTTTTCAGCTGTTGGAATGGTAATTTTTTTTTAATTGCTCCAACTTGATTGCATGCAATCACCTGCCCTTCAAGGAGAAAATGCAAGGAAGGATGTTTTAACACTGAGGTCAACCTCTTCTAATTACTGCTCTAGGCCTACTTAGCAAGCTTCCTATTTGACCAGTGTTAAAACTCGGATGAGCATTTATCCAAATGGAGGCTGCTTTTGCTGTCCTTCACTAACTTCTCAATCATTATCTATAGAAACTAATGTAGGCTTCCATATATGAAAAATAGATATATAACACAATGTTGGATTACAGTCTGCTGAAGTATATGTGTAACTAAGTGGGCCATATCCCACGGTACTTCCATTCCTGCAATGAATTTTAAAACATGAAGCCATGTATCAGTAACTTCAAATGCAAGCCTTGCTCTGGTTTGTTTGATTTGTTCTTTTTTTCTTCATAAAAAACTTCTCAAAGCCTGGCTTTGCAGGTCTTGGCCTGGTGGGACATGGTGTTGCCCTGTTTCAGCAAGTGTAGGGCTCGGAGCAGCCAGCCCTGGCTCCCAGGGACCTGCCTCCTCGCTGCCAGGTTCCTGCTCCCCCAGCACTCCTTTCCTGCCTCCCACAAGCAGAGCTTGTTCCTTCCCTCCTCCCCACAGCAGCATGACCTTGCATGTTTATTTGGAAAAGCTGCCTGCAAAACTCTTTAGGGTTGTTCTCTATTGTAAAGGGAAAAATTAAAATCCAGTCAACAGTTGGCTCTTTAAAACAAAACCTGAAGCAAGTGATTTTGCTTTCTGTAGCAGAGTGTGCTGGCTTCTGCTTTTGCAAAGGAGAATGGTTACAGATTTTTCCATCAAAAAGCAACTTATGGCTTAAATTTGTCCCACAAGTCCCTAAGGCCAGGCCTGCATCAGAAGTTTATGATAATAAGAAAATGCTGTTTAAAGAACAGATTTCTTTAATGCCATTTCTCTATAATTAAAATCCCATTGTAGGTGTATAATTAAATCAACATGATTTTTTTTCCTGTTTAGATTATTTTACTTACTGAACTGGGAGATGCTCTGCCAGCAAAAGTACCCTTATTAGGAAAGTTTGTCATTTTTTACTTCATTGAGACAATCTGGTGCTAGAGACAGGGCTGTTACGTCAAGGCTTTTGTTAGTCTAGACTGTATCTTCAGACCAGAGATTTAAGAGTATTTTGCATAGCAGGTAGTTTCCAAACTGCCCTCAGGAGCCTGACTCCTAGGGACCAAAGCCCCTTGACTGTCAGCATCACTTCTGACAAGGTGACTGCTTGTTTGTACCACCCATCAGCGTCCATCTTGACGATGAAATATGAATTCTGTTAGAGATGGAATACGCAGTCTTTTATACAGAAATATCAACATCAAAAGCATGGGGAAAAAAAAAAGAAAAGATGTATTTCACTTACATGTACTGCTTTAATGAATAGCATAACAAAGGTATCAAAGAGACTTTTGAGTGGAGAATCTGAGTTCTCTTGATTCTGATTCAGCAAACTGCTTAAGCATAAGCTTATCTCTGCTATAGATCTGCTTGGTTAAAGAATAAAAGAGAGAACTGAAGTGTAGTAGCCAAATCTCCAAGGCTGATTTAAGGCTTTTCTTTCCTCTGTGGTTTTCTTCTGTCTGTGGCTTGTAGGGAGGGGGGGAAAAAAGCATAGAGCAGCTTCTAGCTGTTCTGGCAGCCCTGAACGGCGTCCGAAAGGCACAGAATGGCCTTTTAATCAGGGAGGAGAGCAGCAGATCCAACACACAGGAGGGAAGAGTTGTTCTCACATTCTCCTAAGCTTGCAATGGTGTTTGTTAAGCCACAGTCCCGCTCAGGGAGCCAGGGGAGCTATTCCTGACACTGGGCATCCCATCCAAGTGCTATTGTGTCCTGCGTTTCTAGCATTGCTGAATTTATAACAGATAAGGAGAAAAGGCTGCTAAAAAGAGTAAGTGAAGTAGGCTCCCAGCTTGGATTACAACAGAGAGGGAAGGCACAAGGTCATGACTAGAGCATGGGCAGACAGCAGGGTGCTCAACCTACAGAGTGGCCACAAAGCCAGGGGAGCAGAAAGCTCATCAAGCAGAAAGCTCATCAAGCGCCTGGGCAAGAGTTGGAAAGGCTCGTGGTCCTTATTCCCAGAGGGCAGTAAACAGACGTGGTCATTAAGGTAAATAACCTCACCATCACGTACAGGGAATTTACATTCAGAAATGCTGACAACTCAGTTGCAGGTTTGATTGTTCAAGCAATAGACGTGCAGAGCTGCTGGGCTGCACGGAGTATGGTCTGCTGCTGGGACAAGCAGGGCTGGGCTCCTGACTTGCCCATTCTCTCTCTGCCTTAGTCCTTCCCCCATGAGCCCCCAGCTGTTTTCCTCACAGGCCTGAAGCCCCATGCTCTGCCTATGAGAGAGATTTGAATTTTGAGCAAACGTACTCTAAGATAGTTATTTTAGGTGGAGGTTCTGTAAAAGCTTTTTACTTCAAGTTTTGCTTTGAGTTTTGGGTGGAAACCTGCACTCAAAGAGAGGTTCACATGCCACAAAAGAACAAGGCAGGAAGCGTTCACACAAACTTCTGAAAGTTAAAGTTTCGGATTTATTCAGCCCCAGAACACCCTCTTTTCGGTTCCCAGGGAGCTGGAGCATAAAAGTGTCTGTCAGCAAGAGTGGAGGCAGTATGCATCCTTCTGCTTCTCCCCCCTTCTTCCTCTCCAGCCAGGAGGTTTTATCTGAGGGGCTTTAAGACAGCATTTGCCTGGATCATTCCACCAGCAAGGGCACCCTAACCTTGTCCACTGTGTGTGGCAGTGAGACCCTGCTGCCTGGTAATGGATTGACTGTCAGCCCTGGGGTGATGGGAATGATGGGACCTGCTGTGCAGCCTCTGGAGGGGTGGTGGGGGCAGAGCAGGGGTGGGAGAGGCAGAGCACAGCGGAGGTGATCCTGCTGGGGGTTGCAAATCTGAGGGCTAGAGGAAATGCATGGCCGGGTGCTTTAATGGCAAAATGGGTAGGATCCTGTGATTTCAGGATTTCCCTCTGATTGTGGGAGCCATGACTAGTAAAGGTTGACATTGGAGAAACTTAGGAAGGGTCAACCTTCTTTAGCAGGGATGACAATATAGAGTGGTAGCACGGCCTGCAGGCCATACTGCTGCTTATCTGTACAGTCCTGCAGACAATTTCATTCTCTTGGTTGTGTGTTTTGAATATGTGTTTGAACCCTAGAGACTCTTGACCTGCTTCTTTTTGGCTTGCAGGTCTGTTGCTGTTTCCCAGGTAGTTACTTGTCCTGCTGCATGGGTAGTATCTGGGCTCCTATCAAGCCTAGATTTTGAGGCTGAGATCAATCTTCATTTAAATGCTAATCCACTGGCAGGTTACAACAGTAGTTTTCTTTCCCTTCCCTTCAGGTTCTGTAGTCTTGCTTGGCTGCACGTTGGAGGATAACCCTGTGTCCTGTGAAAGATGAGGTTGTGGTTGTGCCCTTTATTCTATGACAAGTTCAGTATCATTTGGAAGTGTCTGGGCTGATTTGTGAGTAAGGAAAGAAGGGACCCAAGTGCAGGTGGTGGGCTCCCAGCCCACCCTCTCTTCCCTGCCTTTTCCACCCCAAGGGAGAATTAATACCAGTCTCAGGACTCGGTACAGCGTCTGAGTAACAGCTCTGTCCTGTAACAGGTTAAATGAAGAGCCAGGTATTAATACTACAAAATGTTGGCAGAACCTGTTTAATTTGAGATCCAAATGTGTGGCATATTTCTAATTGTCACTGTGTGTGTCCATCCCTGGAGCCACCCCCTCTCCACATATACAAATGGAGCATCTAGAAAAAAGGAGCTCTGTGACTTACCAAGTTGAGGACAAACGTGGCTCCATTTGTCCTTCTCCAGCATGCTTTCCACACTGGAGCTGGAAGTCATTAACTGGCTTGTTTCCACCTAGTCTGGGCTCCGATCTAAGCTTATTAAGGCAGAATTTCCTCTGTGGATCTGTGCAGTGCTGGTTTCCTTGCTGCTCTGATGAAAGAATAGCTGTTTGGCAGCTTAAACTCTGCCTCTCTGCTTCCAATATGCCCTTGTGACCCGCTCAGAAGATAGGGGCTTAATAAGGCAGGATTGTAGGTACTTACTGTCCCACCTGCACGGTGGGAAGGAAGTGCGTGCCTGTTTAAATGGGAAGTTGTCTAGGATACAGGAAATCTGCTCCGGAACAGCCAGCACTGGAAGGCCCTGGCAGTATATATGAGCCATATGTAACCTGGAGCATTATTAAGTATGGGTTTTGTCCCAAGGGACAAAAATAAGGAAATCAGCCCCATTCATCTTTGCAATCAGTGAGATTTTGTCTGAACAAGTGGGATAGGACTCAAGATGTTGACTAACCTTCTGGCAAAAGCAAGGATTAAAATAAAAAAAAATTGTAATGCTGCACTGACTCTGCCTATAGTCAACTCAGTAGACAGAGACAAAAGGTTTTAAATATAGAATACCAAAAGCAAAATCTGTGACTAGGTGGTCCTGGTGAGATTTAATTGAGAGATATCTAAACTGTTTATCCTTTCCCAGGGGTAAGGAGAGCTATGAATTAACCCATGTGTGCTTTGATTGACAGTTAATGGCTGCATTCAGTTCTGTTCCTTACCTCACCATGAGAAATCGTTGTTGAACAAGGCCCTACCCAGCCTGCATATACAAACATATTAAACAGTTTCCATTTGAACTTGATATGCTGATCTCAAGTATTCTGTAAATATACAGGTACATATCACTAGCAATAGCATGTGGTTCAAAAAGGTAAAAATACTGCATCATTCCGGCTACTGTAATAGTCACTGAGGGTAGCTACACTTTGCCTGAGAATAGCTGCTATTTCATTTTACTGCAAGAACATTTATATAAAGGATTTTATGGCACTTTAAGCTGCCTGATCCTCATGCACAATATAACCTCTGTTGAATTTTTGCCTTCTTTCCTTTCCTTTCCTCTTTCCCCTCTTACTTTTCTCTGTAATGGTTGTTTGTTCCAGAGTTTGAGCTCCTGAGAGAGGATTTGCTACCTTCTTCACCAGCTTTAGGCACTGTTCATTTACAAGGTCAAAGCTACAGTGAGGATGTGGCAGGAATATTTCCATGTTTGGGGTAATGTATCTATTGTGGATGTTATGCTTCTTGCCTCTGAATATACATCTGAACCTCTTGGGTCTAGTCAGTAGGCAGCAGGATGAATTCCTCTTTATGGATTTACCTCTTATGGTTGGGCATGTAGACGTGGTACCTAGGAAATGGTTTAGTGGTGGTTTTGGCAGTATTAGGTGAATGGTTAAACCCTTTTAAGGTCCCTTCCAACCTCAATGATTCTATGATTCTGTGTACAGCAGGCACTAACACCATCTCTAATGTGCAACCACCTATCTTCACAGAACTTGGAGGACTGTGTAAGGGTGGTTGTGTCTATGCTGCCCTGTAACAGCTTCTTCCTTGCTGTGACCTTAAGGCTAACTGTTTTACTGTCCAAGTTGCTGAGATGATTTTCTGGGCCAAGGGCAGGCTGTAAAGGAGGCTGAGCTGGTAAAGCAGGTAGAGCAGAGACCTGGGTTTCTCAAGCAATATCTCAGCCTGCCTTAGCATCTCTGTTGAAAGTATGCAGGTGATGCTGCTGAAGGCAAAATAACAAGAGTTCAGCCACAAGCTCTGGAGGGAGATGCCAGGCAAGAGACCGTCCTGTAGATAGCTTCACTGACAACTCCTTTGTGCTGAGCCAGCAAAAGGCTGAGAACTTGCCAGGTGGCTAGCACCCAGCAGGCAGAGCAGTCCATGCAGGTAGCAGCACCAAGGCCCAGGTGACAAATCTGCAGCTTTATCAGTCTTGGTGGTGGGCTCTCCAGGCTGAGGTACTCAGCCTGGCAGTAGCAGCTCTCATAAGCAGAGGTGCTGATTGAACATCAAGAGAGCTGAGTGCCATATGGCATTTCCTTTGGATTCCTTCTGCTAAGCCTTACAGATTGGTACTGGACACCTCTTAAAGAGCATGCAAATGGGCAGCCCAAAATGAGACTCTCATGTCCAGGAGGGTCAGCTTAGGGCCCTTTGTTACCTTGTGCCTGGTAGAGCTTGGCCAGGACATGGCATGTACTTTATTCCCTGTGTCCCTCTGGAGCTGCCCAGCCCCCAGGGAGCAGAAGGTCCGAAGAGAAGCCAGGGCACAAGGTGGAGAGAGGGACCTGCCTGGGCCAGACTTGGCCAGCCCCAGTGAAAGCATGGGGCCCTCCAGGGAGCTGTGGACTCTGAGCTGTGTGAGCTTGTTCCCGTAAATTGACCTAACCTCTCCCTGGCTGTCCTGGTTGTGCTGTGACTAGTGTGCACAGTTTGCAGGCAGAGGGCTGACTTCTGAGTAAGACCGGGGTTTTTGTTTGTTGTTTTTGGCTTTTTTCTTTCTCCTAGTACAGCGCTGTCAAGCCTGGGCCAGCCAGCAGGGCTCTCACAGCCTTTACGCAGGAGGCTGCGTGTCTGCTTGCACTGAAGGAAAAGTGGGTTATGGTTTGGTTTGGGTTTTAATGAAAAGAAAAAAAATCTTTCCTTCCTCCTCTTCCCCGGGATCAGTGCTCTTTGTGTGAACTTTGAACTGGCTTATTTTTCCTTACACAGCCGCTTCCACAAAACACTCTTCTATACTTGTCTATTTTAACAACTGTTCTTGCTCGAGTGAAGCATCCTAATTACAAAATAACTCTGGGCTGCTGGCACAGTCTTGGCAAAGCCTTGCGGCCCTCCTGAGATGGACAACTGTGCAGGACAATGCCACCAGGTGTAAAGCTCCTCTGGAGATGAGGCAGGAAGGGAGAGCTGATGCTCTGCGCGGTTTGTACCCCAAGAGTAGGGGCCTGAACAAGGCTGCCTTTCCTGGGCTTGCTAGCAAGAGCGAGTAGTGTGCCAGGCTGTGCATTATGACAGGTGGAGAAGAGAAGAGAGAATCGTGGGTGTGGAGAAGTGTGGGGGTAGAGAAACTACTCAGTGGAGGGGTGAGGTTGGAAGGAGCGGAGAGGGAAGAGCCGGAGGCATAGGTGTCAATTAGGATACTGGTGAGATGGCTCCTGCCCACGTGCTGCCCTGGCATCATGCATGACCTTCTTCTGTACAAACCCACTCTGGTGGGGTTGTTGGAGTGAAGAGGGGTCTCCCAGAGCATCTCACTCTCTGAAACCCTCAGAAATTTATCAGAAGGTCCTGAACCTTCCTGGAACAACTGCCCAGGTGTCTCCAGTGTCATACTTCCTGCACAGCAGCAACGGGAATAAATTTGTGCCGTCTTGCTTGCAGGCACAATCAAAGTATGTGTCACCCATGTCACTTGGCCTCAAAGACCTCTGAGGTGACAGTGGTGCTACAGGACTTGCTGGTGCTGCCCAACTATGCTACCGACTGCTAGGCATGGCTGTGTCCAGGGAGCTCTGGCAGGGCCATGTGCAGTGTCACTGGGAGGTGGTGGCCCCTGTGGTGCTATAGCCATCTGGTTCTGCAGTGGGTATCTGCCCTTGCTCTCTTTGGTAGCTTATTTCTCCTCTTACTCTCCAGCCGTTGGAGACACAGCTCTTCTGATTGTGCTGGAGCAGTAAGATCCCTAGATGATGGCAGGCAGCACCTCTGACAGGCTGTGGGGGAACACGTGTGTCAGGAACACCTACCATCCTTGGATGAGGAACAGGTTGTCCTGACATTATCTGTCCCTTCTCACTGTATGTAGTGCTCAGTAGAGACAAGGAAATAATGCAAGTGGCTTTTTCTCTTCTGCTTCTTTAAATGTAGGTGCTGTGTAACTCAATCCCGAACCTCAAGGAAGTGTGCTGAAAATTCAGGAGTCCACAGTGAGGTCACTCATGGGTCATGAAGCAGCAAAACAGCCTCTGCCACCATGAGGCAGGGAAGGATGTTAATGTTTCACAGTGTAGTTAGCTGAGTGGAGTACCTCTGTCAGTGTTTCACTTGATAGAAATTATTTATTTACAAGGAGGGTTTGCAAACTGTCCCAAAGAAAATTCTTTGGGAAACTGTTGGGATTTCTTCCAAGTTAAGAGGAGCTATTCGGATCATGAGATGAAAACTGACCCAGGGATGCACACTCCTATCAATCAGTTACATTTAGGAAAGGAAAGATTAAAAAACTCTGAGGCAGAGCCAAGCACTTAAAAGGCAAAAGTCTTTGCATCGATTCCAGTGGTAAAATGCCAAGCCTTGTGATTTCCTGGACCAAGTGCAGATAAATGAAAAATATGAATCGTCCAAATGCTGAAATTCTCATTACAGAAAAGGGCCACTTGAGAGTACCTACAATCTGGCCTCTCATCAGGGAGATAGAATAATTGAAGAAACTCTCACTGCAGTCCTCAGCCATAGCCTTGTGCTCAGCACCCTCCGCACCCTTCTTTTTCCTCATCTGCCAGCTTTCTTTTGTTTCCCTTCCAATTAAAAAAAAAAAAAAGAGAGACGAAACTACCTGCTCTATTTTTAATCCTATTTGTCTGTAGATAAACTGCATGTTAGATGATTCATAGATCTTTATCACTTCATAAAATTTAGACTATAAAAAGCCTACCCCTCTTTTTTTGACTGATAAACAGCTAAGTAAGCCTTAGCTGCTGTTACTTGGAATCTAAGTTAGACACAGCACTTCTGAGGGCATTTGTTGATTCCTCAAGAGAGTCATATGGCCTTTTGCAGAGGCAGAAGGGGTGCTTGTCCACGTGTGTGGTCTTCAGGAAGCATGACTACCTGGCTTCATCTAGAAAAACCAAGCTCTGGAGCCCATCTGGTTAAGAAAAAGTTGGACATGGGCACAGGCTGTGTTTGACCATGCCAAGGGCTGGGCCCAGCAGTCTGCATGTGATGCTCGTAGCTTTAAACCCCCAGGGCTTGGGGGTTTTGATGCCAGCATGGCTCTTCACACTGAGCCCTCTGTTTCTAGGGCAAGTGTGGTGGCCAGCCTTGCAGTGAAGTCTTCTGTGTCCATGAATTGCTCTGTGACTGTGGCGGGGGCCTGGTGTGTGGTTATAAGAGAAAGGAATGAATGGTGTGATAACTCCCGAGTTAGGAGTTAGGCTACTTTTCTTGAAATTACTCACCTGCAGTCCTAACTGCCACTGACCAATCTTTCAATTTTGTACTTAGTCCTTCTCCAAGTAGCACATATCTTCTCCAAGGTGAATGGATGTGCCCCCTAATCCAAGGGAGAGGAATTTCATCACAGAAGTGCACCAAGGGCATTTGAGAAATTAGTGGTTGTCTCCTTGAGCAGGATTTCCCTGTTAATATTGTGTTTTAAAAACAAAAATAATTTTGTGGTTTATTTAAATTTTTTTTGTTTATTTATTATTTTATACGTAAGAGTGTAAGCTGGAGTGGCATGGCATTTGGTCAGATATGGGACAAAGCCTGAAAAAGCCTTGACCTCAAAGGTATTTTTTACAGAGGCTGAAGCCACTTCTGAACCAAGACCATGGATTAGATTAATCTAGCATTTTCTTCTGTCACTAGGAAAAAAGCAAGTCTGATCCTGGGCTTACAGGCCTTCTCAAATCTTATACGTTGATCTGGGTTCCACCAAGACCAGCTAGAAATCAATGATTGCCCATAAAGACAGTAGAAAAGCTGGTGAAGTGTGGTATTTTATGGAAGCTATTAAATCCATCAGCTGACCGAATCTGTACCTGAAAATGCTTATCTTTTATCACACATTCACCTTCAATTAACATTTCAGTGGCTGCAAAGACTTTTTAACCTTTGTCCATAGTTTTTCTTCTGATTTAAAATTACACATTAGCCTTCTCTCCTTGTTAATGTGCTTCACGCAGTTGCTTTTTAAAATGCAGACGAAAAGGAAGGAGGGAATAGTAGTGAGACCTCTTGAGCTTGCTAACCTTTTCAGGCTACTGAAGACCAATGAGAATACTGGATGCTGCTCTGCAGATTATTTTAGCAATTGTACATGAATGCTTTGAAATCTGGGCAACTGCTTGCACAAGGAGAATTTTGGTTCTGAAATAGTATGTATGTATATAGTGTGGAGGAGGATGTACAAGGAGGAAGGGAGCGAGTTTGACTTATCTTAAATCATGTTTGGTACTACCTGTATAGAGAGCAGCAAATATTTTGCATTCCAGCAGACCAGACCCAATCCCCTCACTTAGAAAGAGAGGTTTGCTACTTTAGGGACTCTTGCTTCTTCCAGCATTTTTTCTCAACTCTTCTGTGGCCAGTGACACAACTCAGCATCCAAAGTGGTTGAAGACTGAACCCTCTGATTGCTGAGATACTAGTGAGGGTGCAGCTTTGAGAGTGCAAGTGGTCTTCCACCTCATGGTAATCAGATGATACTTGTTGGGGCCGGAGTTGTCACTAGAGGTTGACACAGAAGTTCAAGGAACTGGAGGCCAGCTTCTGCCTCTGCATGTGACTAGGAACATGTGAGTCCCTGCTGGGGGTGCTAAGGGGGTAGATGATGGCTAATTTCAGCCTCGTGTATCTGTCCTACCCAGGAGATAGCAGCAGTGGTGGAGCTGGAGGGAGGGCTGTGCCATGGATTAAAGCCAGTGTGGCAGGTCTGTTCTTCCAGCACTCCCAAAATCCAAGGAGGAAAAGCCCAACCTCTTCTGCATTAGTGTAATTACTAAAACAAAAAGGTTATTTTTCTGCAGACCTTTATCATCTACTCTTGTGAGCAGTCTAGATCAATACTCCCCATTCCTCCAATGTGCCTACGGGTCTGATTTTGATTTATGTACAAGTCTTTGTAGCAAGTTATGAAGACCAGTTTTAAATGGTCACTCTACTGGGACACTGACAACAGGTATGGAGAAGATCTGACAAGTGGTATTTTCTGCAATATATTAATAACACAAATCCTGTTATACAGGATGCAGCAAATAAAACCTTCATAACAGTCAGCTAAAAATAATAGCATTAACTCAGGCTGTTTGCAAACTTGGTCTTGAAGGACTACACTAATGAAATGAATGGAGGGAGGAGTGTCTTTGCTTGAATAGTAAAAACCAGAAAATTTCTGATGGTGTCTCTTAATGGTTGTACTTTGTGGACCTTGTATTTGCATGCTGAGCACTAAGCTGAATGCTTCTCTGTGGACTTATTCTGCTACAAACTATTTGTTATTTAGCCTCATGGCCATTTCTAGAGCCTGTGTCTGTATTACTGGGTTAAACAGTTGCTTATTACCTTTATAGAGTTATATAGCCAACAAGGCAATGCTCAGCCAGGGGTGTCACAGTAACACTCTCTCTGCTAACATGGAGGAGTTGTACAGAATTAAAAAGAAAAACCCAACCCCCAAAAAACTAGCTTGCAAGAGGTGTGTTTATATTGAATTGTTGGATAAAGTTGTGCAATCGTATATGCAATCAAGCGTGGTCAGGCTGCCTCTCCTGCCAGGGATGCCACCCACATCTGTCTGGGTTATGCCTGCATCAGCTGTTTCCTCCAGCCCTCCACCTTGTGCTGAGCCTGCTGTTGCTGGGTGTTGCTGCTGTACCTCCTGGAGCTCCTCCGGGATCCCTGGGGCTGAGGCTCTGCTCCTCACAACACCTCCTCCTGCAGGGAGCAGCTTCCACTCCTCCTCAGGTGCCCCAGGTCTCTTGAGCCTGCCCATGCCAGAGACTCCGATGGGCCAAGATGATGGAACAAGCCTGGAGGTAAGTAAGCCCTGATTAAAAAATGGTTTTATCAACATGTCTGTAGAGAAATGGCAAAGTGCAGGAGCGATTCAGCAATTCCTTGTGAGGAACTGCCAGGTGAGGATCCCGCAGGCAGCCCTTTGCAGGAAGCACAGAATCTTGCTGGAAATATACTGAAATCTAAGAAACGCCACGTACGGACCTACAGCACTGGCTGCTGGATTGACTTATTCACTAGGTTATGGCTGCTTCTGAGAGTAGAAACAGAATTTAACTTTCAGGAGTAAACCCAGGATAACTTCTAGACTTCTTCGGGGACCAGTTTGCCCACTTTTATTCATGAGGTAATGAAAACAAACCTTCCCACTCCATAGCTCCTAATGCTCTTTCTGTATTGGTGGCCTATTTTTCTGCTTAAGGACAGGGAGGGACTGTTGAGTCACACACAATCTCGTGCCCTCCTCCTCTTCTCATTTAAATATTAATATGATGAATTATTACTAGAGTAACAGCTGTGCACTACTCATATCACAGCAACATAACCTTCCCCTCCTCAACGGAGCACAGCTATTCCTGACTGTGATTTCTGGTCGACCTTTTCACTTCTTCTGGATGCCTTTTTAGAAATTACTTGTTAGTTCTGGTGTGCTGTCATTAGGATAATTGTTTGTTCTGTTCTTTCTGCTTAAATATTAATGATACTGAGGAAGTCAAAAGATAGCTTCAGTAATGGTAAGTTAAATGTCTGTGTGTATGCTCCTATGAGATCTGTTTGTTTTGAGAAAGTATAAAGATCAATCTTTCTAACTAACACTTTAAAACATCTCTCTCTCTGAGAATTACCAAAATAATAATAATTGTCTTTTATATAAATAAAAGCATTATATATTAGTCAGCTAGTGTCTCTAGATAATTCAGAGGAATAACTAACATTGTACCTAGAAGTACTAATGCATTGCATCTCTGTAGGTAAAGTATTGTAAGAGAGACTGCTAATAAAATCGTGAGACAACTCTGTATAGACTGCGGAAAATAAATATTTGGCATCAAACAAAGAAGCGGAGGGAATATGAAGGAAAGATAAAACACCCTGAGTTAGCTCAATACAATTGAAAATACCAAGGTAAAGCATTCCCAGGCAAATCTGGAAATGTTAGTAGATGTTAAGTTTTGTGGGTAAAGGTCCTCTGTTGAGCACCTTTACCATGGTTCTTGCATTTGTGTGAGTGTGGTTTACAAACCCACAGGTTTTTTCTCCTTGGAAATGTCACTTCTTGAAGTAATTTCCTGCTGCAGAAAGAGTGTCTGAGTTTGTTGGTTTCTGGACCACTGTTGCGGAGAACTTAATGCCAGCAGGAGCGTGTAGAAATCAGGTTTACTGGGTTTGCTCAATTGCTTGTTGCTTCATTGGACGAAACTTAACTCTCTGCTCTTGTTACTTGGGGAGAATAAAATCTGAAATGCTGTGAGAAAGATTTTAAAATTAAATGTCCATATTTTTGTTTGAAATTTTTCATTTAAAAATTTTCTTTTAGTAATTCAGTGTTATTAAAGTCAAACAAAAATCTTTCCATTTGAATAAAATACTGGTTTATTGCTTTGTTGGGTTGTTTTAAATAGCTCATAAATATAATGGGGAACCTAAAAAATTAAGCCCAATTTATAAATTATGTCCTTTTCCCACATCTGAAGAAATCAGTAGAAACTTTTTTTCCCAATTAGCCTTACTAGTGACAAAAGAAAGGCAGGTAGGAAGCTTCTACTGCCTGAGAACTCTTCCCATTCAAAACCAGTGTCTAACCCCATGCCTGGATAGGGGTCAGGGAGAAGAAAGAGTGAAAAGAGAGTACTGCAAAATGGGTTTCTAAGTCATGACTGCTCTGATGTAATGCTGAAAGTAGTGCTGTTACTTCTTGAATCGTTTTTTCACTCTGCTTTTTTTCTGAGCAAGTACTTAGTGGAAACAAATAGCCCAATCCTGACTGTTTGCAATTCCCACTGTAGTGAACAGAAGTAAACTCATGGATTGAGACACGCTTGGTACCACCTATATGCATATACATATGTTGGGTTTTTTCCTCTCTGTGCTCTGTTCCTCCTAAAGTTTGTGGGAGTTGGAAATTATAGTTTTTTCTCAACTTACCATTCACATCAGGGATTTTTAAAATCTCATGCAGGTTACTCTGTTGCAATCTGGCAAAAAAATGCTGCTTTTATAAAAAGCTTTGATAAACTTGTAGCATATCCCCCAGATAAAATCTCATTTCAAACAGTCCCTTCAGATGATTATCTGCAGTGATTGCAAATGAACCTTGTAGCAATCTCATAACAACTGTCCTTGCGGACGGAAGAGAAACCTGCTGTCAGAACTACAAATAATTTACGTAACCCAATTTAAAGCTCTAACAAAATGTTCCCTTGTTAAGAGGATTGTTATACTTAATGTGTGAGATGAAAATACTTTCTGAAGGTCAGGAACGCACAGAAGATAGATTAGATCTCTTGAAAAGACAAAAAATAGGATTTTACCAGAAGTTTTTCCTCCATTAGACATTCAACTTGGCATTCTTGGGAGCTTATATAAGCACAGCTTTATTCCTGCAAATGCTGTGTTTGCTCTGCAGAGGGAGAGGAGCTTCAGAGCTTCAGCTCGGCACATGGAAAAATATCACTGAAGGTAGACTGGGGACTCGGGCTATTTTTTGCCACTGCTGGCAGCATAAATAAAAGTTTGTTTTAAAGAACACAAGGGCAGATTCAGGGATGTATTTCCTCGACTCTGCCTGCCACAGCTGCCAGCGTCATTCTGAAGGACCCCGGGCAGTTTGTATACCTGCTGCAGGTGAGAGAGCCACCCCACAGCAGTGGGTGCCCAGGGGCCAGCGTGGGGCCAGCCCCGTAGGAGTGGGTGGGCTTGCTGATGTGCTGTGGTGTTAACCTGGGCGAGCAGGAGTGGTGAGACTGAGCTGTCCCTTTTTGAGGTCTTCTGCTCCTGACTATAGCTCAGTAAAGGTCCTGGGAACTGATCTGCCTGCTGCTGGAATGCCAGAGGGGTCGGACAGGCTCAGCTAAGGTTGGAGATGGGGCTCCAAGAAGTGTGTCCAACCCAGGCAGGGCATCGGAGCACTGAGTGGTGCACTCCTGGTGTTCAGTGACCCGGTTGCTTATGCTCAGCTGGGAGAGAGAGCTGTCTTCGTGCAACTGTCAAACAGCCACAAAACCTGAATTTGACATGTTGGAAAACAGCTTTGTGAGATCCAGCTTTTCATAATAGAATCCTGGGGGTGGGGCAGGTCTTGAAGTGCTTTTCACATAGAGTATCACAGAAATAAAAAGAAATTACAGTCTCTGTAAACAAACATCAGAAAGTCAGGCTAATGTTGCCTGCCACTGTTGTTCCCTGTTCCCTGCACAGTCACATGTGGTTTCTCTAACCAGCCAGAAGCTGAGGTTATGGAAAAGTTGACAATGAAAGCTATTTAAACATTTCTTTCTGTCCTTCTTCATGGTTGTATTCTCCTAATTTCTGGGGTCCTTCCCTGTAACCCCAGGTGTCCTGCCCACCTCGATGCTGGCTGCCCAGCAGCATCGCTAACAGCAGCAGCAGTGAAGGCACAGACAGGCAGGGGAAGCAGCAGCGTTTGTGTGGTAGGAGAGGTTCTGCATGACGGTGCACCAGAGCAAAATAATAGGAAGAAACTTTGCCCTGGAGAGTGGAGTATTCTCTTACATCCTCCTGCTTTCTGCCTTTTCCCAAAACACCTTTGCGAAGGGGATGGGAATCTTGAATAGGCCACTCTGCATCTCAGTGGCTAGTGCCCAGTACCCCAGTGGGGCTTCTCTGTGTCCCTCCAGCAACCTCTCACTGATCCACAGGGAGAATACTGACAGCACCATATCCTTCTCAGAAACTCCAGTCCACCTTTTTTTCCCTCCCTAATGTGTTCCTGAGTAGGAAGACCATGTACCACCACCTTCACCAACAGCCAGCAGCTAACGAGCCCCAGTGGTGTTGGAGAGGGCTGCCTGGAGAGGCATGGCAGCACGCAGTAGCTTCCTGGGTGCCTTCTGCTGAGGGAGGAGAAGCTGTGACTGTGCCTGTCCCTTTGTCCAGGCAGAGCAGCAGTGCTAGGAGAGAGGCTGTATGTGTGGAGAACGGTGGCATAGCAAGGCAGGACCTGGCACTTACAGCCCTTTTGTGGCCAAGGCAAGGCCGAGGAGCTCTCGGGTTGGGATTGCCTCCATTTCCATAGACCATGAGTTTGCTGATGGCTAATTCTTTGGATGGAAACATTTTTGTGCCAGGTATATTTGCAAATCTGAACTTTTCTGGAACATTTAGCTCAAATATTTTGTCATTTTACAAGAACCAGGGTGGAAGAGAGCATTGATTTTGCCCTGCTTAAAAACAGGCAAACAAACAAGCAAAAAGTTTTTTAAATGTCCTTGCCTGTTCTAGAAGAGGAGGGAAATCTGAATCCTGAATCAAAGATGCTTGTTTTATCTTTGTCAAAAATCTCTTGATATCTCTGAACTGGAGACCTCAGATTTTGCAGACTGGATAGATGTGGTAGCAGATAAATTCCCATGAAGTCTGTCAGTCCTGGGTGTGCTTCAGCCCCATCAACTTCTGAACAGGAATTTTCCTGTGATTGTTTACACAAGCTGCTGCCAGCTGTGTTAGGTTTGGACACCTGAATTGAATACCAGTGGACTGTTCCTCCCATGCGCTGCTTTCAGTGGCTCCTGTTGGCTCCAGTTCAGAAGCTGGAGGTAGCTAGCTGACTCATGTGCAGAAGAAACAAGGACCAAATAGGTAGAAAAATTCTAAGGAGTAGGTTGGGAGAAAAGTAAAAATGAAATTTGAATTGGAAAGGAGAAAAGAAAATAGAAACTGGGAAATTGGAGGAGACTTGGAGAAGCTGGATGGGCAGCTGAGAGGGAGTGGAGAGGCTGTTGTGGAGGGTGTGTAAATACAGCCACTTGGGGGGTACAAGCACAGCTCCTTGGGGGCTTCTGTCGCTGGGGAAAATCAGAACTGTTTGGACAAAGCCCAGAGTAACTTGTAGAAACTGAGAATTCAAAGCTTCGGGAACAGCAATTGGTGCAAGAAGTACCAATCACTTTGAAAAGTGGGTTGAAAAGCAAAATTCAGTTCTACCAATCTTAAATTGTGCATTAAGGGCTGCTGTGACCTTGATCTTTGTGACTCAGCTCAGGAAGGTGGAAGCAGTAATATCCTTACATTCTTGCAGATTGTAGAAATTTAATAGGTATTTGCAAAGCCCTTAAATCCTGGGGATTCTGTCCTCGGACTGGGGCAATATGTGGTGAATAGCACACAGGGCAGTACACTGACTTTATTTTTTCTTGGTAGCCAATTACTGGTAATCAGGTGAGCACTATCTGTCTTGTGCAATGAATGAAGCAGAGCACTGAGCACTTAAAAGGAGAAAAGGGAGTATCTGCTCGTGCAGTAAGGCTGTATCAGAGCAGATAGAGCTTGTTCTGATTACTGTGATTGTCATGTCACACGGAGTTCCCTTCAAAGGTCAGAGAAGTTTGCTAGCTGACATTAAGGCCCATATTCCTATGTTCTCCTGCTATCTGAAACATTAGAGCAATCAGGAAGATCTTGTAACTCCGTGTGAAAAGGTTCAAAAGTTTCCATTACTACCCTGCTGTTTCACTTGATTTCGGCAGTTACTGCAGGTTCTTGGTTGAAGTTTTCCTACTTGACAACAGCCTGTTCAGGCCTTGCCACTGATTTACTATCACCTAGCAATGATTACATTTGTATTGTTTACTAACAAATATCATTGGACCTAGCATGATAAACAGGTACAGGGTAGTACTTTGATCGCAATTCGTACATGTAGTCCATGAATCATTTTTAGTACAAGCAAATGAATTGCCTTAATTATTTAAACAGGGGTATTATCACAAACCATAATAATCTCACTTTACTGTGTACTTATAGGAAGTATGTGATAGCCCATGCAGCTATGGGGCATCTACCCCATCAGGTATCTACTACCATCTCAGGTAGTCTGTCAGGAAAAAATAAACACCTGCCATCTCAAAACCTTTTCTGGGTTGTGAGGAAAACCACCACCTTGGTTTTGATGAATACTGCACTGCCTTGTGAAGTCCTTGTGAAAGTGTCTCTAACAGATAGGCTTGAGAATGTTAAGTCCTCTTTGGAGTTGGCCAACGTTTTGGCCAATGGTAATGAGATTCCTAGTCCAGTCCTGGCTGGATGGTTTGATCCTGAAAGCAAGGGCTGAGACTCGTGTCCATCCTTTATTTCTGGGATGTACCTTTTCTCAGACAGTCTGTAGGTAGAGAGGGTGGCTGTCCTGGAAAAGTTAACACCAAGAAAAAGCTGAGAGGTTTGTGAGCTGCAGTCTTTACCCTCTGGGTCACCATTTCAAGACACAGACTACCAGGAAGAGCTTGCCCACTGTTATCTTCTGGCTGAAGCCTGAGTCTTCATTACTTTGGGTGGCCAAGTGAAATCTCTCACAGCATAGCCTGACTTTCTCACAAATTGTCTCCCACTACTGAACACAAGTGAATAGATTTGTCTGCCTAACTTCTGTGACAAGGAATGAAGGGGAACAGAAGGTCTTTCAGCTGGTTTGTGCCACTGTGAGCCACTGGGGACGTCAGATTACAGATAGGAACCACGTGGCAGCTCTTGCTGTCATCCAGGGCAATGCTGGAATAGGTCGCGGAGCACCCATGAACTCTAATATCATGTTGGAGTTTGTTGAATTGCAGCAATCATGAGAACTAAGTATTGCAATTAGAGCTGGTCCAAAGGTTGAAACTCCTCTTCTTTGAATCATCTCAATTACTTTTGTTTTGGGAGTGTCCAGATTAAACAATAAGAAGAAACTTCAGATAATGGTTAGCAACTTTTTGTGTTTACTAAAATAGGTTTATCAGGAATTGATTTGATTTTAATTGAGGCTTAAATACTTCTCTGTGTGTTTCATAACACACACAGGATGAGGGAGAAATGCCTTTCCCTGTCACAAAATATAGTTTTAGGTATATGTCGTATCTCTTAAGTTTTCATTTAACAGTTTTTGACTGAATGTGATTGAAAACTGTTTAGAGATGTGCTGGAGATAAAAGAATGCTGATGCATTAAAAAGCAGAAGGTTTCTCTACCTCTTTATCTTTCTTAATTGCAGCTCACTTGCAAAGTAAATATCACTATTCAGATTATGAAAGAACCTCTACGCATAACTATACAGTGAAATGTTTACCTATATGAGATAACTTTCTGGTTTTAGATCTGTTTCTTGGTGATCCCTCAGCACTGGGTATTTCTGAGAACCACTCTGTGAGCTCTGTACAAGAAGAGAGTGTCTCCGTGGAGGAGGCTATCCAGTGATGCACTAAAGAGGCATGTGAGACACACTTCCTCGTAGGTCAAGAAGCCAAAAAGAAAACCCGAAACCCTAAAGATCTCTTTCCAAGTACAGAAAATAATGAAGTCTGGGTTTACAATTTTAGGGCTTTTTTATGCTTGTGGTCATTAAGAACAGTTGGATGTCACGCACTGGAATTTTCATTGAGCTCTGTAAAGGCTGACAGCCTTGTCCACCTTTGCCTGTACCCTTCTCTCCTGCACACACAGAGTGTGTGAACACCCACTAATAAGTGAATTTGCTTTTACATCCTGTAATGTGTACATGGACAGATGAATTCCATTTCTGTTTGGATAGCCTTTAACTGAGAAAGTTTGGGATGGCCCAGTTTCAGCACTGTTGTACCTCTAATAGAGGCAATAAATCTTATGTTTCCAAAATAACAAAGATTCAGTCAGATTTAATGGCTTTAATGAGGAAAAAAAAATTAAGGTCCTCATTAGAGTACCAGAAATTTAGATCATGGGTAAAATAACTTACTCAGTACAAAAGCTCAAAAAAAGTGTCATGTATTATTTACTTCTTTCATAGGCAGGAGTGCTTCTAGGCTCTTCTGTCTGTCATGGGAACACAGCTTACAAATTAGTAGAAACCATCCACTCCTGGAAGTAGGATGCCTCTGAGGAATGGCTGTCAGAGGGATCAAATATGCAATTCTCTGTTCAAGTGAAATCTCAGCAGAAGACTTGGGCCAGCCTCCCCGGGTGCTGGGTGTGTGGGAGAGTGCTGGGGCCGGTTATGGCAGAGGAGCAGTGGGTGTGCTTACATGCCCACCCCCTTGTAGTCCCCAGTGTAGAAAGGAGACAGACTCATGGCTGCTCTGAGACCAGGTCCCTGAGCCCCATGTGATGCCTAACTGCAACGTGGGAACGTAGAGGACTTAAATGCATCACTCAATGACTCAAAAAGTTCATCCGCTGGGGAGGTAGACTATCTATTTCTCATGAATTGCTGTAGTCTTCCACATAGAGCACAATGTTCAGGCACCCGCGGTGTGAAAGTGTGGTAAGGAGTGGGCTGAGAGGCACTTGCTGCTGTTGGAAGAGAAACCAACTCGATAGTGGGGGAGAAGGCTGGAGTCACTGTGTTGATGTTAAATCTGTTAGGAGTTTTGCCATGGACTTAAGAGAGCTGAGAATTTGCCCCCATTCCAAATAAAGCATTTATTTGGTGTTAAATTACTGTGCTTTATCTTCATGGTCACTGATAGAAGCAAAATGAGACAGTGTGTTGGTGCTCCATTTGTATTACTATTGCAAAGAGGAACAGATAGTTCTTGGGATCAAATGAATAGACACAGATTAACCTCTAAGCAGCTATTATTGGAGTCCATTAAAGCAGTTTGAGTTGGAAGAGCTTTTGCTGAAGCTGATGGGAAATGCCAGGGCAAGAAGATGATCCCAGTGTTTGGCACCAGTCAGAGTCTGGAGAATCTCCAATGTGTGTGTTGGCATTTATAGCATGTTAGGAGGGAAAAGCTCCTCCTCCAGAATAACAGACAAAGTCAGTTTAGACAATTCTAGTCAGTTTTTCCTCTTTGGAGGAAAATCTAATTTTCCTGTTTTTCATTGCAATGTAGTTGCAAGCAAACAGACTTCTTGCTTGAGCTGTAATAAGGTAGAGATCTTGTGTTTCATAAGCTTGATGGCCTCTGTAGTAAATGATGCTTCTGTGCATTTTTTTTTCCCTGTGTAGTAGTCAATGGTGCAAGTCCCTCTTTCCTGAGCACTTCAGACAGTTGGCCTCTGTGGAGTGGCCTGAGATCTTGCATCATTTCCTGTCATCTGTCCAAAGCTATTTATAAAAAGTCTGCTGATTCTGGCACACAGGCAAAATCCAGTTTTCTTGAGAAAACAAATAGTTTGGAAATGTATTCCTTCTCAGCAAGTGTCTCAAAACTGTTGAGAAAACCCGAAACATCCTAGAAAATTTTAATTGAAAGCTAAGATATAATGGGGTTGGGGAATATGAGGAATTGAATAGCTCCATATATGTAGTGGAAATCTTTAAAAATAGATGGAGCAACATGTACTGAGAAAAAGTTACAGCGTGTTAAGGGAGAGAGGGTTGTTCCAAAATTGATTCGTTAAAAAAATATAAACTTTGGGGTTTGATGTCTGAAGATGTAATAAAAGTGACTTGAGGTAGCTTTTGCAATGTTGACTATTTGCCATATAATTCGATGGTAGATAAGAAGTTTCTACTTTTCTGATATTTCTTGGATTTTCTCTCCAGCTTCAGGAGACTGTTTGAGGTAGGGGTCTGGCAGGGACACTAGGATGCATTAAGAGAAGCAGCATGCTTCCCAGTCAATCTGCTGCTTATGATAAGTGCTATTTTGGGAATTCTGAAAAAGCGTGTTGGCCACAGAAGAAACGCATCCCAAGCAACGGTACTCACATCAGCTTCCCACTGGCCTGCCTTGACCCTGCTGGCACCGTGCTTCTTGCCTCTTGATCTTTAGCCATCCAGTGTGTTGCTTCCTTGTGAAACAGCTGTACCCATGAGGTTTGGGCATGTTGGAGACCACTGTGTGCCGGGCAAAGTGAGTGGAGGAAGGCCTCTGCCTGAGCAGTTGCAAAGATACTATTTCTTAATGTGTCTCAGAGTCCAGCTTGTTCTGTCAAACCACCATAAGTGCCACAGGTGGCCTAGGCTGAGTTGGAGTCCATGTCCTACTCAGGAAGGCACAAATCTCATAGGAGAGGTCTGAGACTCTTCCACTATGACCAATCAGTACTGCTTTCCCAACCCTCAAGTTTCCTGAGGCAGCAACAGATCATCATCTCGATGGCTGACAAAGATCCACTGCTGGCCATGCACTAGTTTGTCTGGGGTTTATTGCAAAATAATACCTGAAAATGTTTGAAATACCTCAACTCACTGCATCTCCCTTCTCCCCTTGTAAGCTTGCAGATAAGAATTGATGCTATTTGATATGTAAAAGCCTCAGGCTGCTAAAGCAGTGTATTAGCTGATGCCCATGTA
>BJBW01003263.1:118704-152826 GCA_004320125.1 Scolopax mira
GCATTTACAATTGCACAGCAGAGGCTTTATCTCTACAATGCAATAGCAATCAAAATGCTGCATGTGGGAAGGTTTACTGTTCTATAGGAAAGAACAAGGACAGTTCTACTGTTGCAGAACTATACAGATTGCACTGCACAGATTGCACAGATTGCAGAACTACTGCATAGTTCTGCAGTTAAATGCAGTACTTCTACAAAAACACATAATCGTTCTACATAAATTCATCATCAGGCCTTTATAACTTCTGTTCCAGAGCTGACATGTTTTCCAGCAGGTATCCAAAACCAAATGCATTTTTTGCTGAGGACACCCGGCCCTGCTGCCAGGGCAGCTCTCCACATGGGAGTACTCAAGGTATTACAGATATTGAAATAAAAGCTGTGCAGTAACGTGCTGCCTCACAGCTCCAGCAGCACCACTGCCAGTGCAGTAACTAGCACAGAGATGCCTCAGGCAATTTGCTGTGGTGCTACTTTAGAGAGCAGTGTGTTTTCCCAACTGCTTCACTTGAGGTTTTGGAGGTGGGGATGGGAGCTGTGCTTCCTGCAGGTCTGATTGAGGGAGAAATGTCGCACGCAGAATTCTCTTGTACCTGAAGCACTCAGACAAAATAATTTGGTGCTTCTTGTTTTCACTTCATCCTATGCTTTGCCTTGTCACGACAGTCCTGTTCCTCTTTCTGTAGAATGTTTTCCAGCTGTAGATTCATCCATTGACTGGATCTACAGCCTGGCTCTAGCACACCTCCCATGTCCCACGCTGTGAAGTTAGAAGCAACTCAGGTCACTTGGAGCACCCAAGTGTGAAAATGTTGGTACTAGTCATCCTTTAAAACGGGATTAAACCTAACTCATACTGCCTCAATTGCATACCTTGGTAAATTTTTCTATGTTTGCTATTCTGCGCATGAATAGCTACAGATAGCTACCTCTATGCAAGGTTAACTAACGAGGAATTAATGAAAGGCTGGAAAATCTGGGAGAGCTTCAGCCCTACAAGTGAATTTTACATGCAGAGAGGTGAATTTTTCAGTGATGATACAGTTACAAGGCAAGTTTTCTAAGCTTTCCTCTTCTCCCCAGATTGCCATGGCTTTGGCAACTCCTGCCTTAGGCAGCTGCTCTGTCCCTGTGCTAAGTATTGGTTAAGGAATTGCCTGGCTTAATAGAACTGTGATATTAATCAGGGAGCCTGCATGCAGCTAGCTGTACCGAAGTGTCCTAGATTGCTGATGATCTACCAAGGGGGAAGAATAACTTGTTCTGATTTAAGTGTTTAATGACTTTTTTTACCTGCAGACTCACAGAATTTCCAAAGTATGTCACAGAACACATTTATTTCTAACCTCAAAGTTGAACATTTTCTGTGACTTCCTGTTTCCACCTTCATTTGCCCTTTTTGCTTTGCTGCCTTTGGTTTGAATTGGTCTCTGTTAAAGGTCTGTTCTTTTCCAGTCTTCTATTGTTTCACACACAGATGAAGATCTTAGGGTTTTGCCTTTTTCTTTTCTTCTAAGTCCCTTATATCCTCATAGCTTCTCTCCTGATCAGAATACAGATGGTACAGTTTGCTCTAGCAGTCAGTTCCACCAAATGAGTGAAATGATGTGATGGCATAGTGTCTGTGCCCAGGTAGCTTTGGCTACTGCCAAGTAGACTTTAACTAAAAAAGGATTTTGAGGCAAAAAGTTGTTAAAAGTTTTTAAGACGGTAACATCTCTGTGGTTACCCACTAATGACGTTGGCATGGAATATACTTTAAGATTTATTGAGAAAACTTCAAAGTTTGCAAATCCAGAGAGGGTTCCTTAGGAAAATGTGTTTATGTTAAAAAGAACAAATAAAAAAGCTCCACATCCAGTATGGAAAGGTGTAGTCTGACCTTTTCCAGGAAATAGAGGTGCCCAAGAAGTAAAGCTACCTGAGCAGTTGAGTCATCAGTGAAACTCAACTTTACCTGGACTGTTAGTGCTGAATGTCAGCACTATGAAACTGTATGCTGGAAAAGCAAGTGGTTTGTAAAGGCTTTGCTTAACACCTGCAGAGAACTAGGTTAATTGGAGAAGGCAGCAGTTAAAGGAGACCCAAACAAACTATTAAAAACTCTTGGGAGCAGTGCCAGGAAAACCAAATCATACTTCAGGGCCCAGATCACTCTGCAGAACACAGGTAAGGAGGAACAGGCCAAGGAGGCAGCAAAAACTGAGTGTTTCTTGAACTTCTCCTCATCTCCTTTCAATAAGTGGGATTTTCTCTCTTCCCTATCCTCATGCAAAATGAACTCTAGACTTTGGTAAGAAACAAATGTACCCTAGGATGTATTTCCCTTCCTCTGGAAGGATGTGTAAGTCATGGCAGAAGCAGTCCAGCGGGTGCCCCAGGTACCGTCTGCCATCAAGAGTCCTCACCTGTGTGTCTCAGCAAATTTGGCTGCCCAAGGGACTGACCCTGCAGGACAGGCCAAGAACCAGGTATTGCTTTAGATACCTTAACCTTCTCTAGGGGTGCAGGCTACTTGACGTGAGGTACATGCTTAGCTTCAGCCTCTTCTGAAAATACCTGGAATCATTACAGAGAGCTGAATAACACCAGAAAACAAAGATTTCCCGCAGAAAAGCCCAGCGAAGCAGTGAAACTGAGACAAAAGCCGAGAGCTGCCAAGTCACCTTGGGCAACCTTTTCAAACTGTCTCCAAATCTTTCTTCGCTTGCCAATCACAATGGGCGTGGACACTTAAAAATACTGCATTCCCTTTTATGCCACAAGTAACAATTCACACACAGGACTGAAATATTACATTGGAATTTACTGTTTGATCTTTTTGAACTTGGATATAATAAATGAATCCTTGTTTAGTTTTAAGTATTTTTTAATTGCTGGGCTTTATGACCTTCGATGTCCAGTTCTTTTCTTACTGTTCATTTTACTGACAGTTAATATCTGCAAATGCCTTAGAGTGGGTTGGTGTCATACAGCATATCATCTACACGCTGTGTAATTGCATTCTTGTGGGGAATGGGGAACAATTTGACACATTTATAGCCTAATCAATAGGATATTAAAAATCTGAGAACGGATTAGCAATTTGCTGGATTAGATAGCTATAAATTGTCATGTGACTCACAATTAAATTCTGAGCAACTCTATCTCACGTGCATAGCAATTCTATAAATAGTGACGCTGAAAACAAGTAACATTCCTGCACCCTGCTCTTCCCCGTTGTGTGGTTTTCCTCTAGATTGAAGGATCTCGTTCACTAGATCCTACCACAGACTTGGGAGTTACACTTATGCTCTTAGGATGGCAGGAAAAAAAAAATGGAGGGAAAAAAACCCAAAGTAGCTCTTGATTTATTAATTAGGAACCCAGAAAAATGGTGGTACGTCTGACCTGTGTGAGATTTATGAGTAAGTGTGTGCTACTCAGGCGAGGAAGCTTGGCATTTACTGCAAGCCCTCTCCATGTCTGCTGAACCACCTTTCAAACAGTCTGGGCTGCTGCAGAGCACACTCCATGGATGTGCAACCTGACTGAAACAGCAACATGGGTATTGGCAACTAGTCCTAATGGACACAGTATGAGGATGGTGCTGTTGCAAGGCTGTAATACAAGGTTTTTCTTAGTGCAGTACCCTAGGATCAGCTTACTCTTTTGTCTCTCATAATGAAAATACTTTGTTTGGGTGGAAGGGTTCTTTAACTAAATAGGTCTGGATTTAGACATAAAACCACTACTGCTCCTGCCTTTTTTGAGTCCCAAATCTCTTTCTTTAATGCACGTAAATGCTCCTCTGTGGCTTGGCTCTGGTTCCCATCCTACATCACCTCCCCCAAATATACACTCCTGCAGTTTTTTTTATAGACTGTATTTAAATACAGACCTTCTGGAGCAGCCAGCGCTGTCATCTTTCAACTCTGCTTTGCTGGGAGGGGCAGAGAACTCCAACTTTATTTCTGACTTTTCTCCACTGCTGGCAGCATGGTTAGCTACCTGTACATTATATTTGCCATCCAATAGCAAATACTGTAATGTAAAGTGTCAGTTTAGTAACTGATTTCCATATGTCTGCTGTTAGTACAGTGCTGTGTTATCAAATGCCCACGTCACCTCTTCTGCCAGCAGGGGCACTGTCACAGATAGCAAGGCATCTGACTAAATTAAAACAGTAAATGCTTGGCTATATAATTGAAGGGCTTTTAGAAGCTATCTCAATAACTGTGAAGAAGCTGGGCAGTGAACTCTTTGGTTGTTGATGTATGACTTGTTTATTAAAAAAATAGTTATGTGATTTGAAAGTGCAAGGGTCAATTGGGTGCTTCTGTCCAGATGGCAGCAGAACGAGGCATAGAGCCTTGTGCAATGTGAGTAACTTCTGTCCTAGCACTAACTATAAATAACCTCCTTTTATCAGTAAAAATGCGTATTAATTGGTTTGTCTTCCTTTGAGTCATCCTGCACTGAAAAGGCATACGAGGGAGCTGAGGAAACGGCACACTGTCTTTGGAGCTGTACTGAAACTGCGTTAGTGGAAGCGTAAAGCTCTTCTGTTACCTCCAGGCCCACTATTTCCATGCCTCCCTCTCCCCAACAAGACTGCCATAAAAAGGTGTCACGGGGGAAAAATTTAACATTTTCATTATTCTGCTTTATTTTGTTGTATTAGTTGTGATTTTCAGGGAAAAGCAGACTTTTACTGTCTCTGCCTGCGTCCATTAAGGGAATGCAATAGGAGAGAAATCCTCTCTGATGTCTACAGCAACGGCAAGTAGTTGGTAGAAGGTTGTGGGGAGAACATTCATGTCCCCCACGACACTAAGGCTGCAGAACATCTGATCCAAAACGTCCTGTCCAGAGAAGGAAAGCCGGCCTCCGTCATTCCCACCTGCTGCCTTCCAACCCTGCTTTTGTTTCTCTGCCATGAGGGGTGTTTAAAGCCAGGATGGTTAAACTGGGCCCACACAACCGCTTCCCCCGGTTCAGACCCTGCTGGTCTGTGCTTGCCCAGTGGCAACCAAGGGCCCCGCTCCTCTTCTCCCCTTGCTTCCACCTGCCGACGCAGGGCCTGTCACCTGGACACGGGGAGGTGGCCCACCTCTCCTGATACATCCCCCCAGCTGCAGAAAACCCATGTTCCCGCAGCCTTCTCCACCTGCGGGGTTTCCTCCCCTGTGCCGCGTTGCGGCTGAGGGAAACGCAGCAGAAACGGAGCCCTAGGCCTTGCCTCCGGCTCGGGTCAAAGGCGGGTTCCAAAGGCAGGAGGCTGGCAGGAGGGAAGCCGTCAGGAAGGCAGTGAGGTCAAACGGGGGGGGGGAAGCAGCAAGTGTCACTCAAGCGTGAGCATTGCTGCAGCCCTCGAGGGCCACCACGACCCTCGCGTTGGCGTCAACTTGGGTGGCTGGGCACAGCCTCCCCTCCGCTCCAACCGGCCCTTTTATTTAAGCATTTGACTTCGCGACTCAGCTGAACCCCCCCGGCCCACCGGGAGCCGCCGTATCCCCTGAGGACTGCACAGGCTGCGAAGTGACGGCGGACCCGTAACCCAGCGGGTCCCGAGCGCGAACCCCGTTCCGTCCGGCGGTGTCCGTCCCTCCCTGAGGGCCGCCCCCGGTCCGCCCCTGGGGGGAGGAGCCACCGCCGGGGACCGCCCCTCCCTGCCCTCCGCGCCGGGTTACATGGCGGCGGCTGCGGCAGCGGCGACTGCGGCGAGGCGGGTGGGCGCCGGGCGGGAGTCGGTGGTGGGGCCGCGGGGCGCGGCCGTGTGAGCAGCGCAGACCCCGATGAGCCTGGGAAGGCCCGTGAGTGCGGTGGGGCGGTCGATGGTGTTGGTGGTGGGAGAGACGGGGGGGGGGGGTCTGTGGCCGCCGCAAGCGCGGGCCCGGCCCCGTCGCACAAAGGCGCTTTGTTCCCTCCCGCCGGACGGCAGCGGCGGCGCCCCCCGGCCCGGCCCGGCCTTCCCCTCTCCGCTCCGCCGGGGCTCGGCCCCTCCGCACTGCGGCGGCCCCGGGGCTGAGGGGGGCGGGCGGGGGCGGCCGTGAGGGGGCCGCTCTTAACGGCCGCGGCCCGGGCGGCGCCTCGCCGGGCCCCGCGGGTTGCCGGTGCTGGCGGGCGGCCTCCGCGCCCTGAAGGGCGTTTGAAGGTAGGGCTCCTCCGCGCTGCGGCGGCCGGGGGCATGGCGGGGGTGGGCCGCCGGTGTCCGGAGGGGAGTGTGCGGGAAGCGAGCGGGGCCGGCTCGTCCCGGAGGGGCTGCGGGAGGCAGGGCGTCCTTCAGCGGGACGCTGCCGGAGTCTGAGGAAGTTTCGCTGCTGAATGGGGTGGCCGCGGGGGGGGGGGGGGGGGGGGGGGGGGGGAGAAGGGATCGGCGCCGCTCCTCGCCTTGGGGACAGGCACCGCTCGGCCCCGCGGGCGCCCCCCGCAACTCCAGCACTTCTGTGGAAAAAGCGACTTAATGCTGCTCCTCGGCAGCTGGGAACTCCCCCTGGAAACAGCCTGAGGAGAGGATGCCCGAGTTGTGGGAGAGCAGGTCCCCTGGGCTGGGCAGGGGGATGCACACGCTTGGCTTCGCAGTGGTGAAATCTCTCTCTTTTTTTTTTTCTTTTTTTTTTTTTTCCTGGCTAATTCTGTACCATTTTGGATCGGCCAAGTTAATTGTGCCGTGGAAAAAGAAACATTGGTTGATGTGTTGTCATATGGCCGGTGCAAGTGTTGACAAAAGCACTGTTGCCAACAAGCTTGTTTTTATATACATAGGCGTGCGTGTTTGTATAAAAACAACATTGCGATAGCGCGATGTGTTTGAGAAACCCGTTAAAAATTCCAGAAAGCGGTGGCTTAAGATAGAGGTAGATTTTAATTTGGTAACGGGGTTCAGAAAAACGTGTGCTGTAAAGCTAAAATGGGAACTTTCGTTTCGCCCTCTTGCTCAGCCCCAGCCCTGGGCTGTGCAGTTGTTATCTTTAATTCACTCTCGCCTGGTTAACTGTTGCGTGGAGCAGCAGACGGCGGTGGATTTGCCGAGGTGCAGAAGGCTGTGGTTAGCGGGTGGTAGGCTCCGTCGGTGTTGAGTTCTCATTGAATTATCCCAAGGGAGGACCGAACCGGTTTTGTTTATGATACAGAAAAAGGCAGTGGATTTTTGTGCGCTTTTACAGATCCTTCGGAAGACTCATAAACTAATAGTAACATTTGCTGACTGCCAGCACAGAGTTCCCTAAACAGTGTGGGGAGCAAGTAGGAGGCTTTAGAAAAGCGGCAGTTTCGTGAGTTGGACGATGACTCACTCTGCCTACTGACTGCAACGTGGCTGATCTAAAAAAAATACTTCTGTGCCCCGTATTTTTATAGTCGAAGGGATAGTACTTAGCAGGTTGTATAAGATGTCATTAGTCATTCTTGGTCTTTCTCTTGTGAGTAACGATTTGATCATTATGTGGTCTGCATAATCAAACTAACTGGTATCTTTCCGTCTTATTTGTGTTTCTGAAAAAGTAAACGTCTCATGCTTGACTGTGTTTCAGTGTACATCCTGTTTCCTGAAAACTGTGATAAATCCACGTGCAGAAGTTGAGCATGAACTGAAGGGGCTGCTTGCATAATGCATGAGGCTGGTGGTGTGTGGTGGTGTCTGCCAGCGCTAGGAATAATTTCAAAGGCGACAGCCCTTCTGTGGGTCACTTGTGGTGCCCTCGTCCGAGAACTGATCTGTTTTAAAAGCATAGTTGTAAACCACTTAAGAAACTGGTATCTTTGTGTTTCCCTCTTTAAACTTTGTGGGAGGAAGGAATAAAAGTACCACTTAAAAAAAACCCCGGTAGTCTTGGAAAGGTGACAGCCTAAATGAAAACATCAGTGCCTGTGTGAATAGACTATTCATCACAAATTGGGGTGATAAACACCCCTTTTTTGTACTACAGTGCATCATGTGGTTAGAGCATGTTACACAAGTGGAGAGGAATTTGTCGTTTTTGTTTATTTAGTGTGTATTTTCAAGACAGACCATTGGATTGATCGTTATGTCTTTCATTGAAACTGAAAAATGTATAAACTTAACAGATGTTGGTGTCACTCTTTGTAAGTATTAGTTTTAAAAAAACCCCCTCATTATTTTCCAAAGTTAAAAACAACTATAACATGAAAAGAAGAAAATTTGTTACTTTAAGCTCATTTTGGTTTGAGAAAAGCCTTGATTTCCTCTAGTTGATTACCCCTTAAGTAATTATTATCTTAGTCGAACTGAAAGCAAGTTTGGGGTTAACGTTTTATTTTTCCATCCCTCCTATTTACTTCTGGTCCACAGGACTATTTGTCTTACATGTCTGTTTGCTGTTAACTTGTGGGTGGGAAAAGGAGCTCAGCCCTGCTGGGGGCTGCTGCCCTGGTGGAGGGCCCAGCTGATGGGTGATGGCAGTGGTGGGGCTGGGCTAGGTGAGGGATCGAACTGGCACAGTGAAAGAACCACATCTTTAACATGGAAGTAGTTAATGCACGGGGTTAGAGATACGTATATCTTTGTGTAGGCGGTATATGAACCTGCCTCAGCACTGTCACCTGTTCCATTTCCAAAGTAGAATTTTTCAGGGGTAGTCAATGAAAGGTCATTCTCAATTAGTGGATCTTAATTTAATCTGTTTTAATAGTAGGACATTTTTGCTGGGACAATCTCCAGTTGTCCTCACCATACTCATGTGAGGTGCTGTATCTGCTGGGTAGATAGACTGCTTCCTAGGACCAGATCCTGCTGTGAATGACAGCTGGGCATTGCTTCTCGTGGCTTTGGAGTAAGTCGTTTGCTCATAGTTACATAGGCAGTTTGTAGCAAGATCAGGTCAAATTGAAGGCTGCAGTGGGTTCTTTATGTTGTCACCGTTTATTTCCTCAGCTAAATCACTCTGCTTCTGAAAATCATTACATACGTTCTGAAAACATTGCAATTAGTGGTCACCTGGTGGAAGGCTGTCGTATAAACTAATGGTTAAAAATGCATCATTTCAGGGATACAGAATGAAAATTTTGTGCCTTCTGCTTCAGTAAGCAAGTGGGCCGTAACTCCCTTTCTCCTTGAGGCAATAATGTCATTACTGCTCTCATGTTGTAGTAGTGCTGCTGCCTTCATTTAGACATGGCCATAAGGGGCAAGATCTGAGTGACTGTAGAGAGAGGTCGGCAGATCTTACTCCTTGCTGCTGGTGGGCATCTTCTCGAATCTGTTTCTGTGCTGCTTCATGGGACTGGCTAAAAGAGAGGTTCCAGATGTGTCACCCAGCTGGTGCAAACCAACTTGCTATGGCCGCATATTGAAGACATCAGCAATTTGAAACAATAGGCCTAATTATGAGGAAGAATACAACTGGGTTTAGATGGTCCCAAGGATATAAAATACAGTTTATTGCAGGGTATTTGAGCAGAGGCTTTGGACCTTGAGTAACGTGAAATTTAAAGTGCGAGCTACAAAACTGAATTTCCATCACAGTTTATTTTGGGGGGGTGAAGAATGAAAGGAAAATGGACTGGGGTGATATAAACTTTCTTACAGTCAGCAGCTCAAAATGAGTGAGCTTGAAAGTGGTGCATGTGAATGAGAAAATATTTTTTAGGTTTTAAAAAAGTTAAAAATGAAGAGGCTAGACTTCTGTGTTTTATAATTATGAACAAAAAGTTGGATGGTCAGTAATGGTATCCTAATTCATCCAAACTCTAGGATAAATTTTGTATTTGTTCTTTAAGGAAATTCATGGGTGTTAGAAGGGTCCTCACGCTGATGTCTGAATGTGGATATAAATTCAAGATAGTTCTGGGAAAAGTAACAGTGTTATCTCATTATGTTTGTACTAAGGTTATAATAACCCTTGTAAAACACAGTCTAAAACTAGGACTCTTGGCAATATGTGAAGAAAGGTGTCTCAAGGCAATAGTTACATGTGCTGAGTGCGAAAGTTCTGAAGATTGCCCTTCTGGCAGGGTCCTGTGTCACATCACTGGAGGGCAGCTCAACGCAGTGCAGTTTAGAAGTACTATACTCGGTATATCTTTATTTAAAGACAAAACCCCAGGATAGTAGCATGTGTTTCCTTCTCTTTCCTGTGTTTGTCCCCTGGGGGGAGGAGGTGTGTGTCAGGAGGGAGTAAGCCAGGGCACTGTGGCTGTCCTGGTGTCCTCAGGCTTGAGCCTAAGGAATGGTAATACTTAAATGTGTTAAAACACTCTTGTTTCTGTTTGCCAGTATGCCTGCCTCTTTTTCTTATTATTTTTTCCCTGCATGCAATTCTGATTAGTGAATTGAGGTTGTTATTTAGAGTATGTTAATAACTTGTCAGCTGCTCTTGCTGCCTTGTTAGGAGCCTTGTTTTGCTTGGTTCTGGCTGTCCTGCTGAAGTGCTAGCACGGTTTTAAGGGAAAATGCTCATACATTTAATTCTAAAGTATTGGGATAGTTTGGAGAACTTTACATTTATTTAGAGAGCTAGGGGAAGACCTGAAATGTGTTAATCTAAGATCAAAGAGAAGACATTTAGTGGTTTGATGTGACCTGTAGTTGTTGGAGAAAAACATACAAGTAACTTGTAATGGAATTGCCCAAACCTTACCTCACTGTGTTAAGGTACACACTCAACTCTTCTCTTTGTGGCATCTTTGACCTTTTAAAAGAAATGAGGATCTTGTGCAGAAATGCAAAATGTGGTCTTTATGACAGTATTCTGCTGCCACAGACAGGGTAACTCACCGACAAAACTACCACTTCTGTTTTCATAAATAGCAGTTGCAATCATTAGACTATTGAAAAATAAATGATGTCTGAAAGTGTCTGTATGTTAGGGGATGCAGTTATAGAACGTATCAGTAACTCTAAAATGTACTTGCTCTTAGTTTTTCTCTGTAATCTGGATTGGGTAAGTGTAGAAGTAATTGATAAAGTTGTACTACTTCCCTAATATGTAGGAATGATTCCTGTAGCAATGAATCTGTAGAGGCAAAACTATAATTTGAGATGTTAGTAAACTTTACCCAAAATCACAAGGATTTGAGCTTTATAAGCAGCATTGGACATGTGCTGTGTATTCTGGAAAGTCAGTTAATACCAGGAGGGCACAAACCTTACCCTTTTCGTGGGAACAGTACCCAGTTATCTCTTGTTATGGTGAAATACTTAAAACCCTAGTTTTGTCTTTGAGTAAAAAGATTATTCTGAAATATAGTGACTCTTAACAGCTGCATTGGAGAACTACCAACTTTTCTACGGTATTCCCTTCTTTATTAATGTTCAGTAGGATTTTTCATTGTGTGCCTTTTATTTCGATAGGTTATATCTAAAACTTCCATGAGATGTTTAGAAATGGTGGTTGGTGATTTTTGTCAGTTTTCCTCCGCAAGTATGAAACATGTATGTCATTTCTAGGTAGTTTAGCTTTTGTGATGGTTTTTTAATTTGTAACTGGACACTAAGTACGTCGTATATTTAGGATAACTTAAGGAGTTGGGGGAGGAGGAAGACTTCTGAATGTGATGGAATACTGATGTATTTTTCTCTCCTTTTCAGGTTGTCACGGAGTAAAATGGATGGTAGCTTTGATTGTGATTGTGGTGAGCTGGAGCCACCTGATCATTAACAGAAGGCATCTTTTGTAAATCAAGAGCTGCCAGTTTCCCGTTTAACTAGACTGTAAACAAAGGAGAGAAAAAGGAGGAAGAAGGAAAACAAAATAGTGCTTACCAGCACCATAGAATGACGCTGCTCAGGACCAGTCCAACACTGAATGTATCTGCACTGTGAGGAGGAGGATGTTAATAGAAGCCTATTATGTGCATATTTATTCACATTTTTGTTAAATGTTAACCAGTTTAGCACAGTAGAGCTGAGTGCATAGTATGTCATTTCATTCCGTTTGAGTTTCTTGTGAGTATTTTCTTTAATGTCTGCAGAAATGCTGCACCTTTCTTGAACTATGAATGCTGCAATCTTTCTATCTTATGCTTGGTTTGAGTTCTAGAGCTTACAGGCTCTAAATTCAAGGGGACACAACAGGCCTGGCTGGCTCATAATGAAATGAGAGTGTCAAGAAACCATCTTGCAGTCAAAGCCAAGTGTTTTTTCTCCCTTTCCGTAAGAGCTTTCCTTCAGATACCAGTGGAAGTGTCTCCGCGTGTTTACAGAAGCTTAGTAGTTTGAGGAAAAAGAAACTTAAAGAATTTAAAAATGGCAGAAAAATTTGAAAGTCTCATGAACATTCATGGTTTTGATCTGGGCTCTCGGTATATGGACTTAAAACCACTGGGCTGTGGTGGAAATGGCTTAGTTTTTTCTGCTGTCGATAATGACTGTGACAAAAGAGTGGCTGTCAAGAAAATTGTCCTTACAGATCCCCAGAGTGTTAAGCATGCTCTACGTGAGATCAAAATTATTAGAAGACTTGACCACGATAACATTGTCAAAGTATTTGAAATTCTTGGTCCTAGTGGAAGCCAGTTAACAGATGACGTGGGCTCCCTTACAGAATTGAACTGTGTTTACATTGTCCAGGAATACATGGAGACAGATCTGGCTAATCTGCTAGAGCAAGGCCCTTTACTGGAAGATCATGCCAGACTTTTCATGTACCAGCTGCTACGTGGGCTCAAGTATATTCACTCTGCAAACGTTCTACATAGAGATCTCAAACCAGCTAATCTTTTCATTAATACTGAAGACTTGGTGCTGAAGATTGGTGACTTCGGTCTTGCACGAATCATGGATCCTCATTATTCCCACAAGGTAAGTGAAGATTGGGAATATTTAAGCAGTATGGTGATGAACATGCCTTCTTAAAATAGCATCTTTCTGCCTTTTGCAGAGATAAACAATCTGTGGAAAGCCTAGTTAGCAGGTGGGTTATCATGTCAGGGATCTTACAGTACAACTGGAATGCTTGCAAATAGAGTAAAACAGATCTCTGGATGACATGTTTTGTCTCGGAACTCCTGCAAGCATAAAATATTTTTTTTCCCCACTAGATGTGTTCAGAAAAGCAGATTTTTAACAGTGAATACAGAACCTGAGATTAAGAGCAACATTTAGAGGTGTAACTATAGAAGCCTTAGATAAGTTTGTAAGTGGTGCATTCATAGTGTGCAAGTGTGGCTACTTCCTGGGATTGATTTAGAGATACTGTCTTCTTTCACAAGAGTTCATTATTATCTCTGTATTTATTTGGTATCTGGAAATAGGAATGTTTGCTGCAGTACCTCATTTGACTAACAAATGTTGTTGCTGTTCACTGATAAAGATGTTGCTGTTCCATTTTAAAAAGTAAAAATGCTTGGTAGGGGGTACATGATGCTATCCCTAGGATCTTAAGACCAAAAAAATCTAGTAGTAGTGCGTTAAAAAATAAGAAATACGTAATTAGAAAATCATGTATCTTAAAAATCTAAGTCAGCTTCTTCTTTTTTTATTCTTAAAATTTATTTCATTAGGGCCATCTTTCTGAAGGATTGGTTACTAAATGGTACAGATCGCCCCGTCTTTTGCTTTCTCCTAACAACTACACTAAAGCCATTGATATGTGGGCTGCAGGTTGCATCTTTGCAGAAATGCTGACTGGGAAAACCCTCTTTGCAGGTGGGTAGGATAAAAATAAGTGTGTGCGTGTGTATTCCTAAAAGGAGTGGTACTGTTCAGTTGTCTTCCGAAAGAAAGGTTAATTCTCATGGCTAATATCAATGGTCACTGACAGAATACATTATATTATTATGCAGTTATATAAGCAAACTATAAATTTATGTACTTGTAAAGCAGAATATGTTTCAGGTTTTGTACTTATGGGTGTATTTAGATAAATATTACAACTTAATTTAGTAGTCTCACTATATGGTAAATCTATTTGTAATTAGGTTAAGCTAAATCTATTGGATCCTTAAGAAGTGTTCTAAATACATGTATTTTAGTGAATTGATGTATGCAGGGAGTATTTGAGGATTATGATAGCCCTGAGTATCATTTTCATAAAGATTTTTTTTATTTAATGTAGTCAACCTAATCATTTCATGGCTCTTTATATTTTAAATTTTGAAAGAGTAGTCCTCTTTTCCCTATTCCCAGGGTTGGTTTTTTTTTTGTTCTCTACAAGCTGACCTGACCTTTGTTTCAGTGGTATAGGGAGGACTCTTAAGATTTAAAATTTGGCATGGCATACCAAGGGAATGTGTAACCTCCAAATGTTTCTGGTAAGATAGGAAGAAATACTCTGGTCTCACTGGGTGCATCTACATTAGTGCTTTGGTTTGGATCGGGAGCAAATTTTTGAAGCAAATCTCCTGATGGCCATGCTGTACCACGTTGCTGATTTAGCTCAGTGCACAAACTAGAGTCTTCTTTAGATAAAATGAAACTGCCATTTGCACTGTAGGAGATCACCCCATGTGCTCCACCTGCTGATAGGCATTCAGGCCGTGAGCTAGTCTAGAGTAAACCCCTGAAATGCTTATTTTGTGTGCACGCTGGGGCCTCAGCAGCAGCTGTCTCATTCAAGCCCGCTCTTGGATTTGCTCCTGTTGGTCTAAATTACTGGGGTAATACAGTAATTTTAGAGGTAAAACCTCTAAAAACTGAGCTTGCAGTTCATCACTTGCATTCCTTTAGCTGCGTGCAGACTAAAAGCACACCTCTGCAGTAATTCTTAGCTTTGTACATCAAGGTAATTAAATGAGAGCTTTTTCCCATTAAGTACTATTAATGGAGTACTGTTGCCTTGAAGTCATTATTTTATAGAAACTGATGATTAATATGCAAAGAGGCTTTTCTTAACTTGCAGTGAGTTGCTAACTCTTGATGAGTTACTGGCTATTGGAGTAGTGCCCCCACTGTATAAAACACTCAGCTGATAAGAGATTTATTGGGTTTCCATTGCATAAGGCACTGCTACTGGAAAATAGTGAAGTAGTGGGATAAAGTCTGTGGATTTCAGCATTCACCATAGAATGATTGCAACTGCCAGCATTTGGGCTCTTTTTTGAGTAGCATTGCTATTTGACAAAAATTTTTACTGGTCTAATAGCTGCATAGTGAGTTAGATTTATTTTTTTAAACTCAATAACCAAAATCCTAAGTTTATAGACTTGTTTATGTGCCCTAACCGCATTGTGTAGATATGTAAAAAATATTTTCAGATGTGGATGTGTCCCTCTGATAACTTTGCATTGCCATAGGTTTCTGATCTAAAGAGTGAACTTCTTAATGTCAAGCATTTGGAAAGGAAAAATGATTGGACATACGAGTTAGCCTGCCCTGAAGCTCTGAATAAAATTCATTTGCAAAGTTTGTTTATAGGGCTTGATTTAACTCATTTGCAACTTCCTGTCTATTTCTGAACCATCCATTAGGTATCTTGCTGTTGTGAAAGCTGATGGGAATGGGAAGGAAGAAGGCAGGTTAAAACTTTATAGTACCTGAGATGAGAGAGGGAAGGGAAGTTGAGGCAGAGGATTCAATAGCTGTTCCAAAAAACTTTTGTAATTCTTTCTTCTAAATGAATATTTTTAAATGCTTATTTCACTTACAGTGGAAAGAAAGCTGATTAATTTTTATGATGTAAATAATAATACAATAGAACCTGTTTTCCAGCAAATTATAGACAATGTAACATCTGATAGATTATATGAAGTAATTTGTGGTAGTCTGAAGCTGGAGGACAAAACAGCTTTTTCAATCCAGCAAACAAGTTAACACAAGGCAGTACTAATTCACTTGGAGAACGTAGGTCTGGAATTTTCTGTAGTGACTTTCCCTCAGCTTTTCTTTAAGTCATCTTGCACATGTGTGGTAGGATGCCCAGTGCAGGCTGCCATGCAAACTGCTGAAATGAACTGATAGAGCATAGATGATAAGATGGTACAATCTCTTCCTGGCCCCATTTATTTTTGTATTTAATGTCACATGCTTCAGTATTGCTGATGATTTGCCTAGAGCTGCTTGGTGAAACACTGGCGTGTGAATAATTCTGTATAGTTTCATCTGCTAGTTGAATCTCTAGGGTGCTACGTGCTTCTTGGAGCTGAATAATAAATGGAGGTAAACAAGCTGTATTTCTGAGTACTCCAACTTTAACTGCTGAATATAGGTGCCATTCACTATTCAAAATTCACCTGCTGTATGGGCCCTTACAGTCTTTATAGTTCTTTACACAGGGAAATTTCAGATAATGCCAAATGAGCACTAGAATTTCAATTATAATACAGTACTTTTTTTGGTGATTTTTGTCTTGCACCTGACAGTAATATGGGGTTTCAGAGTAGAATATTAATACAAATGGTTGTGGCCTGTAAGATCCTTTGCTGAGCTAAACCATTACTAGTTTTATTAATAAGGGACATATAATTCAAAGTGGGGTCAAATACTGAATTCATTATGTGGATCAGTTGGAAGGGGAGGAGTGCAGTATATAGTATATAACAAAAAGATGGGGTGTTGCTGTAGAGTACTTCATCCATGGTGAAAACATCCTTGCAAAAGCTTGAGGTTAGGTTCATTTTATCTGTGTGTAGCAGCTCTGGAATTCTTCATACGCTACAGCGTTTTTGAGAGCTCTTCAGATTTATTATCATTCAAATTTAGAACTTCAGCCTTTCCTCTGTTGTAGGAGATAATAGTCTTCTACTGAAAATAGCTGCTCAGAGCATGGAATTTTGACATGCCTTTCACATGCAGGGATGAGAAGTGTTTGAAGCTGAAATGGCAGCTTGTATTTTCTCTTGGTGCTTAGGTGCGCATGAACTTGAACAGATGCAGTTGATTCTAGAATCAATTCCTGTTGTACATGAGGAGGACCGTCAGGAGCTTCTCAACGTAATTCCAGTTTACATTAGAAACGATATGACTGAGCCACACAAACCTTTAACTCAGTTGCTTCCAGGCATTAGTCCTGAAGGTAAGTCATTCAGAAAAAAATGTGTCCTGTGTTTCAAAATCATGAAATAGTGAACAGCTTTATAGTGCAAGTGTGTGATAGAAGTATCTGTGGTTTCTGAAGAAGGATTGTCTTCTGCTGTAATAAAAACCACTTTGCTTGATAGCTCCTCAGTCATCTTTGGAGTGGAATTATGATTCTCTGCTGGACTGTTTGCACTGAGAAACTGGTTGAATTGCTCTGTTTTGAGACACTGCCTTCCTAAATATAAGGGAACACTGGAATTTAGTCAGTGTAAAACAACTGTCTTTCAGATCTTATTAGAAGACGGTCCCCAAACCAAGCTGACAGCAATATTTTCTGGTAGCTTTTGGTGGATACTGATCCAGCCATTCTGTCTCCTGGCATTTTTTCCTGTTTTAAGTTAAATTATTGTTGATACTGGATTTGACCTCTACTCTTCTACCTACCCTGTGGCTACATGATGCATCTTTGGCAGTGTAGTGTCTCTAGCTGACACTTTATAGGTGGCTACTTTTAAGCAAATGCATACCTCTAGAGCGAAGCACTGCACCTTAATCTTGAATTCTAGGTCTCTGAAATGCCATTTTTCTTCTATTCAATTATAATATTGTCTCTGCAGCACTGGACTTTCTGGAGCAAATTCTGACATTTAGTCCCATGGATCGATTGACAGCAGAAGAAGCTTTGTCCCATCCTTATATGAGCATTTATTCCTTTCCAACGGATGAGCCTATTTCAAGTCATCCTTTTCACATTGAAGATGAGGTTGATGATATTCTGCTGATGGATGAAAGTCACAGCCATATTTATAATTGGGAAAGGTAAATTTATCGCTTACTTTGTCATGTAACATAACTGAGTGGTCGTGTGCTTGAAGTAATGTTGCTTCTTGGGTGTCAGTTCCATTTCTGTGTGTTTCTTCTTCTTAAATTGACCTGAGAATAAACTTCTTCCTTCTAGGTAATGCATTGTCATTGGGTTTGTAATTCATTAGACTGGCTTGGATATGCTGATGCATTCCTGAGATGCACTCAAGACTGTAGAATCTAAAGCTAATTTTTCTGTTACTTTTGTTTTCCCCAAAAAATATTTCTCTAAAACATAACTTTTAAACAAAGAGAGGCTTTTCTTTTTACATATGATTGCCTGTCCAATGATTAGCTCATATAATAGTAAAGGGAGTTACAGTACTCATTTAAAGTCAATTGAACACACTTTAGGGAAGAGTTCTATAAATGGAGTGAGCTATTGTACACAATTCTGGACTTGAATCTTTCAGATGTGCACATGAGTTTTACTTTATGCCAGATTAAATTAAAAATGCAAAAGAGGTACTCAATTGGATTGAGGAAAAACTTTATCTGTGTCGAATTGCCTTTATTCTATAAGGGAATTTCTAATCTTAACTGTCTCTGTCTTGGGAGCTAGAAGGTTGTTGTTTAGCTTCTAACACTTTGGAAATTGTTTTACAGATACCATGAAAGTCAGTTTTCAGACCATGACTGGCCTATTCATAACAACTATGAAGCTGATGAAGTTCAGCGTGATCCAAGGGCTCTTTCTGATGTTACTGATGAGGAAGAAGTGCAAGTAGATCCTCGCAAATATTTGGATGGAGATCGTGAAAAGTACCTGGAGGATCCTGCCTTTGACACCCACTTCTCTACTGAGCCTTGCTGGCAGTATTCAGATCACCATGAAAACAAGTATTGTGATCTGGAATGTAGTCACACTTGTAATTACAAAATGAGGTCATCTTCATACCTAGACAATTTAGTTTGGCGAGACAGTGAAGTTAACCATTACTATGAGCCCAAGCTTATTATAGATCTTTCAAACTGGAAGGAACAGAGCAAAGAGAAGTCTGATAAGAAAGGCAAGTCTAAATGTGAAAAGAATGGGTTGGTGAAAGCTCAGATAGCACTTGAGGAAGCATCACAGCAACTTGTTGAAAAAGAAAGGGAGAAGAATCAAGGGTTTGACTTTGATTCGTTTATAGCAGAAACCATTCAGCTTAGTTTACAACACGAGTCTACTGATGTCGATAAATTAAATGACTTGAATAGCTCAGTATCTCAAATAGAGTTGAAAGGATTGATATCAAAGTCAGTGAGCAGAGAGAAGCAGGAGAAAGGAATGGCTAATTTGGCACAGTTAGAAGCTCTGTACCAAACTTCTTGGGACAGTCAGTTTGTAAGCGGTGGGGAGGAGTGCTTCCTCATAGACCAGTTTTGTTGTGAAGTAAGGAAGGATGAACAAGTTGAAAAAGAACATACTTACACCAGTTATTTGGACAAATTTTTTAGTAAGAAAGAAGATGCTGAAATGCTAGAACCTGAGCCAGTAGAAGAGGGGAAGCTTGGGGAGAAGGAAAGAGAAGAGAGCTTTCTCAGTAACAGTGGAGAACTCCTCTTCAACAAGCAGCTCGAGGCTATAGGTATTCCTCAGTTCCACAGCCCGGTGGGTTCACCACTGAAATCAATACAGGCCACTCTAACGCCTTCTGCTATGAAATCATCTCCCCAAATCCCCCACAAAACGTACAGCAGCATTCTGAAACATCTAAATTAAAACACTCAGCAGACATTTCTTTTATATTCATAAGATGTGTTTGTCTTTTTTTATTACTAGTGTAAGTAATTTTTTTACTTGAATCAGATGGTGTAATTTTGGTATGGATTTCATTAGTTTTCTGTTTACCATTGTTTTTACAATCCAGAATTACTTTCTATACATGAGTTACTTTTGTTTTTAAACTGGCATGTCGTTTGCACACAAAATTTAAGAATAGAGCAAAATAATGCAAAATGCAGGAGGTAACAAAAATGCACTAAACCAAGAAGAAAAAAAAAAACAAACATTCTCTCAGTAAAACAGTGTCCATGTTTTGCAGAAAAAGAACCTTGCCTTGAAATTTACACAGTGAGACTGTACATATTTGCATGAAAATATCTATTTTTCCCAAAACGTTTTTTTCATTCATGCGTATTTTAGAGTTTTTTCATACTGTACACATTTCTTAGACACATGATACCAGCAGCAACTGAAACGAATGCAGAATTTGGTACGCATGTGTTATCTACCTCAAGGTAACAGCAGTATGTGGCAAAACATTAACCACCCATAGTGCTTCTCATTATGCACTTCTATTTAGCCAGCATTATTGTAGTAGCTATTCTTATTGAAAATCATTCAATATTTATAAATGTTCTGGTATGCATTCTTTATAGTGAAGTGTTAATATGCAGCACTTTTATTTATTTTAGCAAATAAGTATATTTCTGTAATTATAGAAAGTCAACTTAATTTTTGAGTTACTTTTCAGATAAAAGTTTTTGTTTAGCACTATGGTTTTATTGCCTACATAGCTGGATATATATTAACATCGGTTTATTCTGAGGCTATCCAATACATATTTTTATTTTTTCTTTTTTTTTTAGTTTTCATTTCAAGTAAAGCACTCACTGTGTATAGGAATTTGTAATTGGAGGTGCTTGATCTCTACAAAAGAAATTAGGAATTGCTTTATTATCAAATGCTCCTAGAAGTCTTAATTGTGTTCATTTTTAAAAAAATTTTGTAATGTTAGTTGTGTGCATGGAAATAATTAAGGTACAACATTACTGTAGGTTAAAGTTCTATATGGTGAGACATTTTGTTTTTACTGTATGTTTTTACTGAATGATTCCTGTCCCGCTCCCATTCCCCCCCCCCCAAAAGCAAGCATGAATAAAATTAGGTTAAATATAGCATGTAGCATCTCAGTCTTCTGAAAATTTGTTTTACCTTCTGATTTTTTTGAAATATTGGATGTATCATTGGCTCCCCTGTTAAAAACGAGAAACAAATAAAAACATGGCCAGCGAAAATGACTGCTGAGTTCGGGTTTTGTTTTTTTTTTTTTTTTTTGGATGCTTTGTACAATGAGAGAAACTGTCTGGTCATGTCGATGGCCATTTCTGATGGAAGAGACAGTTCCCTTCCCCAGCCTGTATTAGCATTACTGTTGGATGGAATGGTGTTCAAGTGCTGTGAGCACCTTCCTGTCGCCGGCAACCTGGAGCGAAGGGAATCGTGCAGGTCCCTCAGCCAAGGGCCTGGCTGGAGCACTTGCACGAGGAGATTCAGGAGCAGGACCAAGTAACTCCTGGGGGACGTTTCGGAACGTGCTGGTCGGGTCTCTGTCACAGCAGGCCCTCAGAACAGCATGGATTTCTCTTCCAGTCCCTCCCCTCAGAACCATTCCTGAGGGAGCTAATTAGCCATACAATAAAGCTACACCTTTTGGCAAACTGCTATGACTTTTTCCATTACAGTCTCTTAGTTCCTCCAGGTTTTTTTCCATCCCACCTCCCCTGCTCCTCTGGCAGGTGGCACACACTCTTAAAACACGGAGCTGCCCCTTCAAGGGGCAGAAATGGTCCCTTGGGGGGTGGGACGTGGTGTATGTCCGTGGGCATGCTATGTGGATGCTGGCATAGCCTCATCCTTTGGGGTGTGGGGACCACAGGGAAGGGGAAAGGGCTGGTTGCCCCCTCTCCCTGGTGAGGGGCTGTTGTGAAGTGGTGTGGTAGGGTGTTTTTTCTGAATTCGGGTGGGTGGGAACTGCTTGGAAATTGGAAACAAAACTTGGCTTCAAAGCATCGTGTGCGAAATAGGTTTTGTTTTGGTTTTTTTTTTCCTCTTTCCCCCTTTTTTAGGACACCAACCAAACTCAACAGTTCTTAAGAAGCCTGTAGTGGTAGAAGGGAATGTTTTACACTCAAAAAGGAAGGGAGGAGTCAAAAGCTTGGCTGCCTTTGCCTTCTGTGTGTGCTGGGGGAGCAGCGCTGCCCCCACACCGGCCCCTGCTCCCATCAACACATCACCGGAGGGTGCAGGGAGGCTGTTGGGCTTAGTGAGTAGAAATAATTCCCTACATGGGGATGACTAAAGAAAAGTGAAAGTGCTTCGTAAGGACCATGCAAAGTGAACTCTACTGCTGGAAAGTGAAGATGCTGTGAGTGTGGGGTTGAGTCTCCCTTGGCAAAGCAGGGGGGTCCTGCCTTGGGAGAGCCATCTGCAGAAAGCGCAGGGTTTCTCGGGGGGTTCCCAGCAGGTAGAAGGTGGTTTCTGTCCCACACTCATCAGCCCTGCCCGACCCTGCAAGAAGAAAGTAGCACAGTTACAGGCATAGCCCTTTGGTTGTGACCTACCCACGAAATTTTTTTCAAAAACAAATCATGGGAGAGGCTTAAATTATAAGCCAAAGGGACCACTGCTTCATGCCAAGGTGCTTGCCAAGTAAAATGGAACACCCTTATTTAACAAAAAAGCAAAGAAGAAATTAGGATGTTAAACATCTTTTAAAATTACCTCTTCTTCTCTATGTGGCCTTTGTTTAAAAGGCAGTATTTTAAAGTATAACTAATGAGACCTTCAGCTGGAAGAGGTGATGAACAGACCGGGACAGTGTGTTAGGTGAACTGTCATCGCCTGAGATCTCACAGTGCAGCTGGCACGAGGTGAACAGTTTCTTCTGATCAGTTCTCAGTCGTGGTCAGTCTCACAATTGTATTTAATTAAATGAGAGTTACTGTATATATAATCTCAGCTATGGATATAGGATCACCATATAGCCACGCTGCTGTTAGTGGTAGTCACTGGGTAGTCTTTGCCTGGGGCACGGTTGGGGACTGGGTTCTGCAAACTGGTGGGGAACTGGGGCAACTGGGCAGTCCCTGCTGCTGCATCTGCTCTGCCCTGCTCAGCAGGACAGCTTAGACATGGGGCAACGAGTCGCCTGCCTGCAGATAAACGTGTGTGCCTTGATTTACTTTGTTTTCCTGTGGCCTTGCTATTGCTCTCTCTGTGCTGTGGAAGTCCTCAGAGGTGTGCCTGGTACATGCATTTAAAGCCTTGTGAAGTCCTCATTTTGGTCTGGCCTATTTCCTGGAGGCATTAGTTTGCCAACAGGTTTTTAATGCCTTTTTTACAGGGGGTGAGGCTTCTTCCCTGGAAGTTTTTCTTCCATATGGGACTAATGTTGCTTTGGAGCTATTTTTTTGCTACTTTTTTCTGTCACTTTCTAATCTCTGCGATAGTCAGAGGTAGCAAGTTTTTCCAATTGTGGACTTTGATCCCTTCTTCTACTTGCGTGTATACTATAAAATACAGAGCACTGTACTTAGTCCTGAGGAATTCAGTGACTCGCAGATTATTTCTGGGTATCAGTAGAGGAGAAAAGCATCCTTGAACTAAATCTGCTCTCATAAATCTCCTTTCCTTTGTTTATACTCATGTCACTTTTACGTGGCTGAGATTTGGAAGTGCTTGTCAAGCCTTCAGTTAGGTTTTACACATAATTAAACTGTCCTCATTCTTCCAAAGATGCAATCCTGAGCAACAGCGGCCCTGAACAAATTCGCTCCTTATTCCTTGAATTAATTCAGTGCTTACAAAATCCTGCAAACTCTTGTTTGCTGTTCTGCCACTGTTTGCGTCAGACGGGAGCTGAACAACCTGGGAAGTCACGCCGAGGGGTATTTAGTAACAAGCAAATAGTGCAGGTCACCGCTGGCACCCAGCACTCCCGGGCTTCCATCCCAGCGTCTCTATATTTAAAATGGTTATCTGCTTACTCCCAGTGCTATTTGAGAACTCCTTAAAATATTGACTGTTGAAAAGTTCAATGGCTTCTTTTGACTGAGAATTAGCATTGCTGATAAGGTGATTTGCATGCGCTGGACCATGTGCAGAGGGAACTCTGCCCTGGTAGCCCACGTGGACGTGGTGATAGCCAGGTGCCGCCGCGCTCTGCAAATAGCTGTGTCAACAGCCAGCAGCCGTCACGTAACACCGTTGGCTTTTCTCTGGAATCTGGCTGTTGCATCCTGACTGCAAAACAGCCCTTCTATAGTGAACTCTGATAATAAAATTCCTCCTGTAATCTGTGCGCAGGTCTAGCGCAGCCAAAATTACTTTTAACCTTTATGTCACCCGGTTGTTATGGTTGTTATTTGTGTGTGGTGTGAAATATGAAAGAGTGCTTGTTGCAGCTGGGTGTAGGACAGGCAGCTTATGACTTGTCCAGCTTCGGAACCGTTGCCGTTCACAACCTGTTCACCCTCCCCAGCTTTGTTGATAAAATGAAGGGGTGGAGGCTGCCGGGGAAGAGATGTGGGGAAGGATGACTTCTGCTGTAGTTGGGGGCTTAGGTTAATCTGCCTTTGCTGATAGTACACACTCAATCTAAGGTTATTACAAAATTAGTGGATGATGGGGAGGGTTTGGGGTTTCTTTTTCAGTTTTAACATTGGTTTCCTAATTGGTAGAAGGCTGATATGTTTTTTCCTGATTCGGTGTAGTGTCTTTGTTTATACTTTTGATTTTTTAAAATTTCTTGTAACTCCTGATCTAGGCTTATTATATTCTTCTAGTAATCATTTGTGGCTGAGTACAGTCTAAGACACGTGGGAGATGATTGGTTAAAGACTGATGGCTGCTCTCAGAATAGATCACAGAATCACCTAGGTTGGAAGGGACCTTTCAAGATCCTAGTCCAACCAGATGTGAGGCCTAATAAAATACCCGCATTTCCCTGAATGTTGCCATGTTCCTCAAGCCATACCCCAAGGCTCTGGTGCTGTGCAGGGTGGAAGCTCTTCTTTTCCACACTAATCTCACTGTGGCTGGTGCAAGGCAAGTATAAACCTGCTCATTTTTCTGTGTCATCATTTCCACAGCATCTTCCCCAAAAGGTGTCTCCACACCACAACTGTAGCTGGGGGCGGGTTCCTGCTTTACAAGGTGGTTCATCCTTGGACCAGGATGTCCAAGGCTCAGGCTCTAGTTTGTGGCTCAGGCTTCAGCTAAGGATGCTCCAACCCCAGACACTGGCAATAACAGGACATTTTCTCATTCTTGTTCTTGGGGATGCCTGGCTGAGAGCTTAAATCTTCAGTGCCAGAGGCTGCAGTCAAACGACGTTTCCATTTAATGTCTTGAATTTTATCATTTTTAATCATTTAAAGCCATAGACCTGAATAACAGAATGAAAGATTTATTGTGGCTACTGTATTTGTTTGGATATAGATTTAACCAGTACAGCTCTTGAAGTAGCTGGATAACTAGCAGAGACGTTTTTAAAGCCTATGATTAAGAAAGCAGAAGGGTTGGGGTTTATTTTGTGTTATCTGCGTCATCATTTTTCCTGCTAAAGCTACAGAGTCTCTTAGCACATTAGATGTTGACACATTCCAAAAGATTAAGTTACTTCTACATACTAAACTAGCTTTTGGACCCTTACACGTGATATTTCACTGATGTATCATGATTCTTTGTTTTCTTTTTACTTGCTTTGTGCAGAGAGACCCTCAGCTGTTTGAGTCTCTCGGTTTTGCATGGTGCTGAGCCCTGGGAAGCAGTGGCAGAAGGTGCCAGTCTGCACAGCTATTGGAGTGCACAGCCGACGGGAATGTCTTTTGGCACTTAGAGATGTGTTTCTCTTGACCTTGCTCACTGCACTACTGAGAGTGCAGCATCCATTTCCAGCAAGATGAGGTAAAAAAAAAAACCTCACTGTGACCAGCTTAGGGACCTGCGCAGGGTGAGGAGCTCTGTCATCCAGGACAGAGGAAATACAAACTCTGTGCAGCCACCAAGCAGCTCCCAGTTTGCAGCTGCCAAAAATACACCTCTAGCTGGGAAGAACATGGAAGAGTCTGGCTGCCCATTTTGAGCAACTTGGTCTAGTGGGAGGTGTCTCTGCCCACTGCAGGGGGGTCGGAAGATGATCTTTAAAGTAGATGACCTTCCAACCTAAACTATTCCATGACTCTGTGGTTCTATGCCCACACCTGTATGGCTCTTGACCTTGCATTATTTCTCCTGTGTTGATAAAATCATAATTCTGTCGGCAGAGAAGGAGGTTTTTTGGTCTTTCAGCCATCATGGAGGAAAATTCGGAAGCACAGAGCTGCTTGGGCGATTTAGTGGCTGAGTGAACTCAAAATGGCTTGATGTGAAGCAGGTGGTCACCCGTGGTGAGGGTCTGGAGCCAGTGGCGGGTACCAGTGCCAGCAGCAGAGAGGGGCCAGGCGTGACCAGGGGAGAGTTAGGCTCATCCTCCAAAATGCTGGATTTCCACCCTGCCTGCCAGGAACGACAGTCTGCGTTGGCATGGGCAGGAGGGAAAATATGATGGGAAACAGGGAGATTAAAATAACCCCAGTGAAAACAGGATGTTGGAAAGCTGGTGAGGGAGCGGGGCTGGCTGCGGAGTGCTGCCGGGAGCAGGGAGGCTCTTTGGGGGAAAACACCCAGTTCTCACATGTGTGCAGGCCCACGCCAAACCCCTGAGGCAGAGGCAGCAGGGCTCTGATGGCAGCAGATTTGTGCTCCCCAAAATATGACTGATTATGGCTACTTAAACAAACATGCTCACTCATCCTCTCTCAACACCTGCTTACTCTCTTTTGCATCGGCTGAAGGTCGTAAACCATTCCTTACCACACATCAGCCTGGCATCACAGTTATTTGGCTGATGTGACCTCACAGGTGGTGCCAAGCAGCGAAACGAGTCTCCATGTCACAGCTTGGCTGTCCCTGGGGACCTGCATTCCCTCAGCTGAGGGAGCCTCCTCTCCGAGCCCTGATCCACCATCTCCTTCCAGCCCAAGACAACATAAAAAACCGAGCAGTGTTCTTTCCTCGCTAACTAACTACCTACCTAACTAACTAACTCTTCCTCCCAGGGGCTGGCAGCGGCGGGCACCAGTGTGGATTTATGGCCGGGGTAGTAGGTTCCTGTGGAGGTGGGAACTGGTTCCCATCACCAGTTTGGGAACAGTCGGGGGGTTTTGCTGCAGGTGGTGATGGGCTGGTGACTGGTGCTTGGTCAGCTCGTCCCATCCCTCGCACACCCGTCCCTGAGCTCTTCCTGCTCCTCTGCGAGAGGGGAGAACGCGGGTGCCAGAGGCCGGGAGAACATGGTAGGCTTGTGAGAAGGATTTACCTTGGACATCCCAGTCTCCAGCACATGGCGGCCATGCCCAGAAGCAAGCATGAACTCAGCCTTAATCGCATAATTTATGAGTACTGCGTCCAATTTTGGGCCCCTTACCACAAGAAAGACATTGAGGTGCTGGAGCAGGTCCAGAGAAGGGCAATGAAGCTAGTGAGGGGTCTGGAGCAAAAGAGGAGAGGAGGAGGAGGGAGCTGGGGTTGTTCAATCTGGGGAAGAGGAGACTGAGGGGAGACCTTCTTGCTCTCTACAACTATCTGAAAGGCTGTAGAGAGGTGGGGGTCGGTCTCTTCTCCCAGGTCACGGATGATAGGACAAGTGGTAATGGCTTCAAGTTGTGCCAGGGGAGGTTCAGTTTAGATATTAGGAAATATTTCTTTACTGAAAGNNGGGCTGCCCAGGGAGGTGGTTGAGACACCATCCCTGGAGTTGTTCAAGAGACGAGTTGACATGGTGCTTGGGGATATGGATTAGTAGTGGATTGGTGATTTTATTTATTTTTTAAATATATTTTTTTTCCATTGGTTGGACTAGATGATCTTTAAAGGTCCCTTCCAACCTAGGTGATTCTGTGAGTTCATTGAGCCGATGCATACCAAAATCTCTGAGGCTAAACCAAACCGGTTTATGCTTTAAAGTAAGATAAAAATTGTTATTTTTTATAAGCCCAAACTGCTATCAATTTATTTACCTTCCATGGCCAAATGGAATATGCTATGCATGTTGCAAGTTGCTGCAAGTTTGTCAATGTAATGTAGATTCAGATGGATGAAAAACAGGGTGAGGATCATGTCACCAGGTTTAATCAGCTGGGTTGCTTAACACAGAGCAACTCTTTTTGGTCATTTGGCCTTCTCCCAGTCAGGCACCGCAGCAGGAGAGGCACCGTCGCAGTGCTCTGCAGCAGCCTCTGCCCAGCGCCATCCAGGTCCCACAGCAGTGAAGCTGGGCTCCACTGGGTTTCCTTGGCGTTACTTTTCTCATCAGCATTGTGGATGATCTGGGTCCTCAGGATGCCAGAGCGACTGGTATTTCCTGTAGCCTCAGTTTCTCTTCTTCCGTGTTCAAAAAATGAAACATATTTGCCTTCCAGGCTGATAAAATAGTTGAAATGCTATGCTCATTGGTGGACATCACAGATGTTCATGTTATCACTTGACTTTCATGACAGGTGAGAAATAATAGGAGGTGATGGACTGCCTAAAGTGAAATAATTAGCTGGAATTAGTGGCCTTCCTCCCCCTGGGAGCTCAGGCAGTTCCCCAGAGCAGGGGGATGTCCAGCTCCTTTAACAATCAGCCCCAGTACAATTCTTGTCCAAGCAGAAATGAAAAGATATATTTCTAAGCTGAAATTCTTCACTGTTGCAGGTTTGGACATGAATTTTGGCATCTGTGTCACAGGAGAGCTGGCTGAGCCGGGGAGCCCCCAGCACATCGGGGGCAGGGGGGTACCCGTGTGACAGCCCAGAAAAGAGTTCAAATTCAAGTTAGTTTCAAATATTTGGCTCTAGAAATCTCTCCAGGCACCACTTTAATCCAATTTACAGCGTCTGGCTCAAGTGAAGTATGAGAAGAATTTGCTGAAGCTATGTGAGCGGCGCAGTGCGGCAGTGGGGAGCTGGGCAGGCAGGGCAGCCGCCGGGCACCGAGCCCCTGTCCCCCTGGCATCTTGGTGGCCCAGTGGCCAGATGTGAATTGTTTTCCTCCTGCTCCCTTAAGAAATGTGTGTGTTGTCTTTTCCACTTTCGAGCAGGGGAAAGGGAAGATGCAGTGTTTAAGCTTTGCCCCAGTGGAGCAGGGTGCTGGCTGGGGTGGGACAAACTGGGGTCCTCCGAGATGCTGGAGTTTGATTTTTTTCTCCTTATCTTAAGGCTTCTTGTGAGGTGACTCATTTACAGCTTTAGATCTTACTTTGTCCCTGAAGTCTGTGCAATGTCCCGGCCGTTTAGAGAAACCAGTGAACCGTGTCACCTGAGTATGGAGCAGTTGTGGGGAGAATTGGAGTGGGGGTGGTGATTAAAGGCAGTGTCCAGTTGGGAAAGTGGTGGGAGAGCTCAGTGCTGTGCTCCTGTGGGAGAGCAAAGCTTGCCACTGCCGGGGAGAGGTGCCATTTGGAGACGGGGCTCTGGCCTGGGAAAGGCAAGTGGCAAAGAGTGGGGCTCACCAGGGCACATGTCATGAGGTTGGATGGTGGCCCAAGCACATGCCGTGCCCTCCTGTGGGGGCAATGCCGGAGGGCACAGCAGGGACTACATCTCTCCTCAGGCTCTCAGCTGCTCAGCATCCTGTGGGAAATCCCACCAGCCCCTTCTCCCCCCCTGGCTCTTCCCATTGGGGTTTGTGGGGTTCTCTTGCCACGCTGAAGTGCAAGTGGTGTGTCGGGGAGCGTGAGCCCAGGCTGCACAGCTGGCTGCCCCTACCAAGTGACTTGGTGCTGGCATGGCCGTGCTTACCAGGACCACTAGCCATTTTCCTAGTGGCATTTCTTTGCCTCTGCCTGAGCACAGACACTTCTCCTGCCCTTCTCCTTGGCCAAGGAGTGACCCCTCGCTTCCAGACGTGACGTGGAGGGGGAAAAAACAGACATAAGGTTTGGTCCAGACCAAATGGACAGGAAGGAAGGTCATGTAAGCTTGTTATTACTGACGTTGTGCTGTTTGCCATGGTAGCATCCATGACTTATGCCAGCAGAGAGGTCTCAGAGGTGGCATCATCACCGCGAGGTGACACCTTCCACTTCTCTGTTTTCAGAGTTTCTCACACTGGGAAACCGAGGTGGGGGCCAGCATCCAGCTGCTGCTTGAGGACTTGTTTGCCCCAGCGGTGCTGGCTGTGGCCACCACAGCACCTCTGCCAGTGCAGGCAGAGACTGCCTTCCTGAGCTGTGCTGTGACGCTGTGGTGAAGCTGTAACGTGCAGAGCCCATGTGCACCCGTGGCCCCACAGCGCAGTTTGGGCAGCCTCACCCCAGCCCTCTTGAGAAGCCATTTGCCCTGGCACATGATGGGAAGCCAACCTCCTCGTGGCCGTGGCACAGCAGCGTGAGCTGGCCCCAGGGCCCTCTTCTGCAGCCAAAGCAGTTCAGCTGCCTCCAGTGCGGTTGGACATGTATTTTATGGCTGTTGTCAACATCTTTCCTGCCTTTCCCTCAGAAGAGGGCTTGGGGAATAATTAATCCATTAGAAAACATGGTTGTACGAATGCCGAAGTAAGTAATTTTATCTTGCTAGATATTAGGTTCCAGTTAATGCCTTTTTTCCAATTTCTGAGAAGGATGCTGCTGTCGCTCGGGTGATGTCAGCAGCGTTCCCACCCGCTCGAACGGCCCGGTCTCGGGAACAAGTTGGCAACACGTCCAGAGCCTTATGAAGGAAAATTTCCAAACATGAAGGCAGCGCTGAAGGAGAAGAAAATTTCCCTGCAGCAAAGTGTTCCGCTACTGTTGGGGCAGCGTGGAGTGAAAGCAAAGGGACCTCAGGACGAGCTTTGGGCTGCCTGCGAAGGCTCTGATTACAAAGGCAGCCTGAATGCACCAGGCATTAACCCACCCCTCCCCCTGCCCAAACCTTAAGCCAAAGGATTTAAACAAGCTCTTATGTAACATGGTTTTAGCGTTTCCAGTAGAAATAGGTGTTCTAAATATAAATGATTTGCAGATAAAATAGGCTTATATAAAATGCTTTTACGTTTATATAACCCTATATTGGCATTGCACCCGACGCCTCCATCACCCCCGAACCTGGCGGGGGGAGCCTGAGTGGTGCCAGCAGTTCAGGGCACGGGCTCAGGACTGCGCTGGCACCTGCAGCCACTGGTCAGTCTTCATCCTGTCCCCAGCCTCACAGTCAGTGCCCCTCCAACATGCTTGGGTTGGGGCTTCTCAACATTTAACTCCCCTCCTTCTCCCTTCCAGGGGATTCCTTTGGAGCAGCAACTGCCAGAGCCTCCTGCGGTGTCCCCATTACTGACTGCACCCCCAGTTTCTACCAGCAGCACCATGGTGGTGATGATCGTCCAAGCTCAGCAGCTGGAGGCTGAGTCACCACTCCTGGAGCTATTTAAAAGACATGTAGAGGTGGTGCTGAGGTACAAGGTTTAGAGGTAACTTGACAGTGCTGGGTTATTGGTTGGACTTGATGATCTTAGAGGTCTCTTCCAACCTAAACGATTCTATGATTCTGTGATTCTATGGATGCTGCAGATATTGTCCCATGGGCTCAACCGCTTTGGTCCTGCAGATAAAGAAAGTTGTTTTGAACATTGAGAGGTGGAATTCCCCTCCATCCCCATATGCACACAAGGATGTGTGTGTATATATGTGTATGTGTATATTTATATGTACATATCAAGCTAACAGCCTCCAGCTCAGGGTTTGCAGCATGGCCTCAGGCTGCGGGCTCTTCCCAAACTGTGGTCACAAGCCCAGTTAGGAGCTTGGAGCAGCTTGCCATTACAGCAAGGCCATCTGAACGCCTCAGGCTCTTAATCCCAGTATCATCTCCTTCACCACAGAGCATGCCATCAAAGGGTGAGCCATCCTTTGCGATGCTTCTGCCCATGGCCAGATTCATCAAGATTGTGGTTGATCAAAGCTTCTTCATTTCTCAGTACTGCTTCAGGAGCTGTGGCAGTGGCTACTAATAAGGCTAGTCACAATTAGTTTGGAAATAGTGTCTTCTGAGCAGAAAACAACGGTTGCTATGTTACAACCTTATGTATGGGAAAGAGATTTAGTCAGAACTTGAACAACAGCCTTCAGTGCATCATGCCAAACGTTTGCTTTTAGGGGAAGGACTGATTACTAAGTATTTTTAGCCACTGACATGTAGAACACATGCATAGAATTATAAATAAATATATGGAGATGTATGCATATCTTATTTATCCACAGACATATTTTCATATATATGAGAAACAAGAATGCATTTTTTCAGCTACAGTGTATTTTTACAGCAGACCAATATGATTTATATCTCTTTGCCATTAACATTTCCAGTCAAATAACGCCTTATTTATGCCTATACTGGAGAAGCTCTTTTGACAACGTGGGAAGATGCTTTTTCTTGTGAAGCCAGAACTGTCAGCAGCCTCTATTATTGCTGGTGGGACTGTCAGTTCTCCAAGTAACATGACTTCATTTTTAATCCAGGTCCATTGGAAGACACTTGATCCGTCCCGCTGTTGTCACCCACAGAAGGCAAACTTGCCATAAAGAAATATTATGTGTGACCTTCAAAAGTGACTGTCGCCCTCTCTGTCTCAGTGTGCACTCTATTTTTCATAAAAACCTGTTTCTGTGTTGCATTACAGGGGAAATGAGCCATTCATCTTTGTCTCTGCTGCTGTTAGTTCTGCTGGGGGAGTGACTCCCCGTGGGCGCATGAAGAACAGTGGGTCAAGCAGCACTTGGGCAATTTCTAGAGGTGGACGTGCAGCAATCCATCAGTTGCTTCCCTTCTGGAAATCAATAGTCATCTCTAGTACAAGTGCTTCTGACCCCTGGAAGTTGTTATTGTATAAAGTCATGCACTATCATGCACAGATAAAAAGAAAAAGAAAAAAAAAAAAAGAAAGAAGAGGGAAAAAATAGGCCTGCAAAGTGGTCAGGGAGTGCTTTATGCCTCCCAGCACTGAGGCCACTACAGCAGGCCCTGCCACGGGGGCTGCACTCGAGGCCCAGGTCTACCTGCAGCTGCAGCAGAGTGGGTGAGGGTCAGCGGCTTTTGACATTTACACGAGCAGCTGCCACAAGGACAAGGAAGGTATTTGGGACCTTAAACAGGAGGTGTCTACATAAGGTGTGATTGTGTGAAGAACAGCATGAGCTTCACAGCCCACCTCACCAAGTTGGCCAGCCTGCTGCCACAGATTCCCTTGCCCCCTTCTAGATCCCATCCCTCTCTAACAGGCCATATTCATCAACGAATGCCCCGTTGTCATGAAAGCCAAAACCCTCGTGACAGCACCAGCCATGTAGCCAGGAGCTGATTTGCATTATATGTCTATTTCTGGCTGCTCCCTTTCCTCTCACTGGTAAAATGGAGGAAAAAACAACGTGGGTTTTTTCACTTCCATGCCCAGGGTTTTGTAGTATTCCTTAATTCTGCCCAGGTGCAAATTAGTGCAAATGCAGGTGTGTGTTGAATCACTTTCAATTGCGAGGGCCTGGGGGTTAATCATCACCCCTGAACACCTTGAGAAACCAGCGCTGGCGCTGCCAGAGGCCTGTGCCACCGCAGGGGACAGACGGTGAGTGCTCTGCCCCAGCTGAGCTGCACAGGCCCACATCTGTGGCCGTGGGCATGTATAGAAATATATATGCATACATATCTGTATGTCTGTATTTTGTATGTGTATTACATCCATATACAGCTATATGTATAGAGACAATTTTTATGTATATATTTTCTATGCATGCACATATACACACACATACACATTGTATGTATGTATATATACACATATGTGTGTATACATATTCTATACATGACTCTATATACACACCAAATAGATACTATATACACATACATATATGTGTATAAATATATGTAGCCACTTGCATGTATATATATTTTTATATATACATATATGTATTTATAGACATTACAATGTCTGTATACAGATACATATATACGTCCATATACATACATGTGTATGTTATACATATATAATGTTTATATACACATAGATGTGTATGTGTATACATAATTTAAAGTTATATAATGCTATATAATATATATGTATATATAATGTTATATATCATACATATATGATATATGATTTAACTGCTGGAGAGGGTACATAAAAGGGCCCCAAAGATGATTAAGGGCTGGAGCATCTCTCCTATGAGGAGAGGCTGAGGGACTTGGGTCTTTTTAGTCTTAAGAAGAGAAGACTGAGGGGGGGGGTCTGATCAATGCTTACAAATAATTAAAGGGAGGGTATCAGGAGGACAGGGCTGGTCTTTTGTCTTTTCTCAGTGGTGCCCAGTGATAGGACAAGAGGAAATGGGCACAAACTTGAGTATAAGAAGTTCCACCTAAATGTGAGGAGGAACTTCTTTATTGTGAGCCCTGGAACAGGCTGCCCAGAGAGGTGGTGGAGTCTCCTTTTTTGGAAACATTCAAAACCCACCTGGACACATTCTTGTACAACCTGCTGTGGGCAGACCCATTCTGCCAAGGGGGGTTGGACTAAATGATCTCCAGAGGTCCCTTCCA
>BJBW01003264.1:0-13406 GCA_004320125.1 Scolopax mira
GGGATCCCAAGACATGGCTCCCCCATCTGCTCAGTGACCAGGAACCCCTCCATCCCCCCACAGATCCCCAGAAATGGCTCCTCCATTCCCTCAGGGACCCTCAGACATGGCACTCATCCCCTCAGGGACCCCCAGATCCCCCACCTCATTCCCTCAGGGCCCCCCAAACATGGCTCCCTCATCCATTCAGTGACCAGGGACACCCATCTCCTCACAGATCCCCTGAGATTTCTCCCCCATCTGCTCAAGGATTCCCAGACATGGCACTCATCGCCTGACGGACCTGCCACCCCCTCAGGGACCCCCAGACATGGGACTCCATATCCTCTCAGGGGCCCCCAGACCCACCCTCCGTCCCCTCAGGGACCCCCAGGGCGGTGCCCGGTGCTGACCTGGCCCCAGCCCGCTGGAAGAGCCGGGCCCACTCGCGGGGCTGGAAGTCGTGGGCGGTGAAGAGGGGCGCGAAGTCCGCGTAGGTGGTGCCGGGCGGGTACCGGCGCTGCACGAAGCGCTGGTAGTCGGGGCTGTGCTGGCCCTGCCAGTGCCACCAGAACCACTCGGAGCCCCAGGCCGGGACGGAGAACACCCCCCAGTGCACGAACACCCCCACCTTGGCCTGGTCAAACCAGGCCGGCAGCGGCCTGGCGTCCAGGCTGGCCCAGTCCGGCCGGTAGCGCGGCCCGGCCAGCACCGGCCCCAGCGCCGCCGCCAGCCACAGCAGCCCGACAGCCGCCATGCTGCGGCGTGACGTCAGCGCGGCCGCCGCCACCGAGGGAACAGGAGGGCGACGTCAACGCTGCCCAAAGGGCCGAGGGTTCGAGGCTGCGCTCCGCCTGGCTGCGGAGATGGCCGCCCCTTTCCTCCTTCCCTCCCTCACAGCCCGGTTCTGCTCCGCTGTAGCCGCCTGTGTGCCCCTTGCTGCGGTTTGAGCCGCTGTGTCCCTCCCGTGAGGGGCCAGGGGAGAGCCCATGGGGTTGGCCCCATGGCCGCTGGGTCTCCATGAGACCTGTCTTCGACTGGGCAGCCAGGGCAAGCCTGGGGCCTGGCTCCAAAATCTGCACGTGAGGGTTAAGTGCATCCTTTGGGGAAACAGGGCAGAGTCCAAGAGCCTCGGGGCCATGCCCCAGGCCAGGCTCATCCCCGTCAGAGGTGTTTTGGGAGCTCCAGGACACTGGCAAAGGGCCCGGTCCCGCTTTGCTCTCCCTGCATGTTTTGCAGCTAAAGGTACCTGGTTTGAGTACTTTGCAAAAAAACCCAATCTGTGGAGTTCCTCACACTCAGAGTACCTGCCCCAGCTTGGGCTTAAAACCCTTGCCTGGAGGAGTTTGTGCCCTGGAGGTTAATGAGGATGGAGCCGGACTCTTCTCAAAGTGGTTCCCAGGGACAGGACGAGGGGCAAAGGCACAAGCTGGAACATGGGAAGTTCCACTACAATGTGAGGAAGAACTTCTTTGGGGTGAGGGTGGCAGAGCCCTGGCAGAGGCTGCCCAGGGAGGGTGTGGAGTCCCCTTCTCTGGAGATCTTCAGGACCCTCCTGGATGCCATCCTGAGTGATGTGCTCTGGGCAACCCTGCTGGGGTTAGACTGGATGATCTCTATGGTCCCTTCCATCTCCAACAATTCCGTGATTACATGAGAGAAAAGGCTAGAAAATGGCTTTAATGTTTAATCACTTAACAGCCAACAAATACCTATGTGACTTCCCTTAAATTTTCTGTAAGAAACATGCTGCCTGCAGGGTCCTGTCTGCCTCGAAACCCTCGACTATGGCAGAGTCCATCAGCCACAGCGAGAGCATTTCAGTTTTCCATAAAGAATGAGACTCTAAAATCAATATGACTCTAAATGCTGCGAGACAGGATTAGCCACGACTGTCTGCAACGAGTCCAGAGAAACCACCTGCAGCTTTCCCAGCAAGGGCCAAGGTCTCTCCTGCTGCCACTCCTGCTCCCACACGATGCAGTGAGGCATCGTCAGGGCTTCATCACGACTCAGTGTTGTTCTCTGACACCTTTGCCAGGACCTTTTGTCACTGTGACTTTGTCACCCTGGGATGGCGTTCAAGCGTGGTATAAATAGATATATCTCTGCTACGTAGCGATGTGCCATTAGCACTTTGCTGACAATGCTTGTATAACTCTGCCTGCGCTCGGTTAAGGGCTTTAGAGGGAGTTACGTGATGCCTGGGAATTTCTAGAGAAACTGAAGGTCTGCGGAGTGTTTTATGTGAGGTTAGCTACATTTTAAGGGAGTATAAGGAAGACACCACTGAATATAAGAAAAATGGGTTAGGAGGATAGGCCAGGGAGGAGGCCAGGCAGGAGGAATTATCATAAAATGTTAGGATCTTCTGTTCTGAGGCACAGTGATATCTGCTGCCTCGTGGCTGGCACATTGACATGGTACTGGTTTCTCTGCAGCTTGGGGACCAGCTGCCTGTGTAAGTCTGTGCACTTTATCTCCCAGTGTCTAAGAATAACATCAGTGGGAGCTGGCTCCATGACAGGCATCTGATTCCCCATCTCCCAGGACCTCCATAAGAAGAGAAAAAAAAAGGGATCCAGACTCTTTCTGCCAGCCCAAGCACGGACTTCCCATGGCTGCCTCCTACGTTACGCGCACGTCCTCGCAGACAGTCTCTATCATGGAGGATTTGTGGATGCTTTCTGCTTCTGGGTTTTCCTCAGAGGCCTTCGTCTGCCTCCTGAAGCGAGAACAAACCATCCTCAGGGAGGAATATAGCTCCTTGCTCCTCAGGGCATAAATAATGGGGTTCACCATGGAATTGAGGAGGCAGAGGGTGCTGCAGAAGGCAAAGACCTTGCGCAGGTAATTGCTCAGCTTAGCAAAGATGCTGTAGATCATGAGAACGAGGACCGGGGACCAGCACAGCACGAGGACAGTCAGCACCATGACGAGGGTCTTGGCCAGCATGACGTCCATCCTCATCCTGGTGTTTTGCTTTCCCACCTGCACTTGGTGCTTCTCCATGTAGGCCACGTGCTGGTGAGCCCTCCATAGCACATGTGTGTAGGCGTAGATGATACACCCCAGCAAGACCATGATGAAGAAGATCCAGCTGGACAGATAACTCTCATCCACAAAGGGGAAGAGCTCTGAGCAGGTCGAGTTGAGTGTGCAACAGTTCCAGCCCAGGAGGGGCAGGGAAGCAATGGTTGCACATGTCACCCAGAGCACCCCCAGGGCTACCCACGCTCTCTTCCCTGTCATGAGGAGCTTGTATTCAGAGGGACGGCTGATGGAGATGTAGCGGTCCAGGGCTGTCAGCAGCAAGCTGCTCAGGGAGGCAGAGAAGGCCGTGTTCACCCCTCCCAGCTGCAGCAGGTACATTTCTTTAGAGAAATTAGTTTCATTAAAGACGTGGAAGTTAACAAAACTGCAGACGAAGGTGATGCTGGCCAGAATGTCAGCCAAGGCCAGGCTGCTGATAAAGATGTAGGAAGGCTTTCTCCTGGTCCCAGGGGAGGAGAAGATCAAGTACAGCACCAAAGAGTTCTCGAAAACACACAGTGTCCCAAAGAGGCCGCACAGCGTGGCAATGCTTATCTTCTGTGCTTGGGTGCTGAGGACCATGAAGCACTCCATGGTGTTTGCACTGCACTTGGAGGCATTTTCATGTGCTTTACAAATATCCATTGTAATTAACTGGAGCCAGGAGCTTGCAGAGAATGGTTTTGCTTCCTTCTGCACTTCTTTGGATGCTCTGAAAAGACCAAGAGGAAGGGGATTTACAGGAGCACAATAAGCAATAAATTCAACCCACTAAGACACATCCCTCCCTTTAGATGGAAGCAAGCAAAAGGAAAATAGCCCAGGGAGACCTACCTTCAGGTCCACAGCCTAAATGCTGGAGCCAATTCTACCCTTTCCCAGCAGAGATCCAGGCTTTGTCCCACCGGTGATTTGGCTGAGACCTGTCTATCACAGCCCATGGGTACCACGTCCGTACTGTGTCCGTAGTCTGTACCACCTCTGTCTCTCGGGCTGTTTTCTCACCACAAGAGGGAAGCAGCAGCGGTGAGAATTGTACGATGGAGAAGGATGAGAGATACTGCACTGCCAGGGACTCGTAGGACTCATCTAAGAAGACAAAGTGTACTTTGAAGGATTTATTCTTCGCTAAAGCTGTTCAAACACAAAAAAATTACAAGACTGGTTTTATATTTAAGCTTCCCTATTGCAGTCTTATAAATTTGTGTTTCTCCCCTCATAATCCGTGTAATGATTTAGTCTGTCCCATGGTCAGAGTGATTAAAAGTTATTGTTTAACATCGATATTAGAGTGTAGGTTGGACATAACAATGCGGACACGCAGGAGTTAGAGCACCCAAACCTGAGAACCCATGTCCATCCTCAGGTTAATTCTATCAATATTTTTAGCTTCATCAGAGCTGTGATGGAGGGAAATGCCTTCTTTTCCCCTTGGCAGATATTGAGCTGCTCAGTGCACTCTGTGGCAGCAAAGTTGTGTTTTTCTCTACATTTCTGCCATTTAGTGCATTTAAATCCCTTCATCTTCATTACACTGATGAGCTTGTCCTTCAGATGTTATTTTTCTCCCAGTCTTGCTCTTAATTATGCTCATCCTTTAGATGAAATACTCGTTCATTGAGAGCTCAGCTGCTTTGTGTTTTCTCATGTAACAGGGGGAACAAGGTCATCCTGGACTGGGTTATGGAGAGCAGACAAAGAGGTGGGTGTGGGATACACTGAAGCTGCCCTATTAGCAGAGAGACACTGTGTTCTGAGTGCCACACACCAACAGGTCGTACTGCCCTGCTACAAAGGGGACAGGGGGACAGGAATCCCCTTCCCGAAAGCATCCACTTGGCTTCGAGTATCCAGGATCCCCCACCCAGGCAACGGGGCCAGGATTCCTGCTGCTGGGTGGACAGTGTTCCCTTTCCCCCAGAACAAACACACCACTGTCTCTCCCTGCCCTCAGTGATCTTTTGAAAGAGGAAATGCCCAAAACACGCAAGCCTCAAGGGACAGGATGTGTGATGTCTATGGCTGCCCGTAGTGCCCAGGCAGTGCTGGAGCTGGGCTGCTGCACTGCTGGGCTCCAGGCGCCTGGAGACAACCATCTGCAGTTTCTCTCTCTGTGTTTTTGAAATTCAGCAAAGGCAACGGCTGTCTTTAGAGGTGACCATAGCCAGCAGTGACCAACACGCTAGAAACCTCTGTCCACAACATCTTAGCAGTGACATGTGCTTTATACCTGTCTTCATCACTTCCTTCCCCACCGATTCCCCCGTCCCCTGGCACCCATCACTCTTTCTGTGGTTTGCAGTAGTCGGAAAATACCCCTGAACATTGAGATGCTGCCCTGGAGGTGATGGAGAAGAACCCAAGGACCAAACTTCGCTCCTGTCTGCCCATCAGGGCGGTTGCAGGGCATTCAGTGTGTATTACAGCCAGAGCAGTTCAACCCTGATGTGCATTTCTTGGCATATCAGGCTGGAGGAGTCCTGGACTTGGGGCTGCAATGTGGCTCAGCGTTGCAGCAAACTGCTCTCCTCTTACATCAGGCTCTGGCATGGGGTAATCATGCAGGACCAGAGATGTTGCACTCAAATCTCAACACTCTCTGTTTCCTGCAGCTCTTCGCAGGAATGCTCCAAGGGCAGCAGTAATTACTAACTGCTGTTATTAAATCTGACAACATCTCCATCTCCAGAGAGAGATGGATTTAGCAGACAGATGGACCAGGGGCCACCAGGGCAGCAGCTGCCTCCTTGAGTACCCAAAACTCCCCAGCCAAAATCCTAGCATGCAAACCAAGACATCTCTTAATTAAACAGACTCCAGCATCACTTTGACATGTACTAATTGCGGCCAGCATTCCTAGGACCATCTTAAATACGAGGTATCTGCAATTATATATTGTCCAACACACATATTTAGGAGCTTGGAAACTTGGAACACTAGGTGAGAGACTGAGGGTTATGTTGCCTGGGGAGAGAATTTAGTTATAATGGCAAAATAACTCCTATGCTGACTGTTCTGGTACAGGTCTCTCCATTAAGCTGATACAATTCAGATAAGCCCTTAGGTTCAAAAACTGTGCTGGGCTTGTAGCAATCAGCCAGCCCAGACCTTCTCTTCCCACATCTGTTGTGTCTCAGGCTGAAGGACAGGGATGAATCTCTTTGCAGTTTTGACTGAACTCCCCCAAATCCTTCTTCCAGTTCCTGTGTCTGTGGGAGAAAGCACAGGGCTTTGCTTCAGCACAAGATCTCTTCTGCAGAGGCTCCAGGGAGTGAAAACACAGTGCCAAAAGTCCCTTTCCTTGCACTGCCTTTCGTTTTTTTAGACATAAGGTTGCTTTTTCCTGCCCAGGGGATGTATTTCTCTTGTCAGATGGGTTCCTGGATTCAACCATTTGTTTGTTCATGCCCATTGCCTCCTGCACAACTCAGCTCCTGGGAAACAAGCCAGGCTGTAGCTCGATCCCGAGGGAGAGCTGATCCACAGCATCCTCCGTGAGGCAAGTCCCATTTCCAGGGTGGAAACCCTCTTCCGAGGGGCAGCGTCTCCACCTCCCTGGGAATTAAAGCCCCAGGCACAGCTGTGCATCCCCACCACAACCAGCCCAGAGTCCCTGCCCTCCGGGCTGATGTTTCAGCTCAGCAGGAATGAGTGAAGGGGCTTCTTGCCCTTCTTCAGAGCCAGGAGGCTGCACCACAGAGGGACAGAGTCCCTGGGAGCCACAGGAGCTGAGCAGGAACCCTCTGCGCAGGATTAACTCTCCTCCCAGCACAGCGAAGTGCCTCCTGCCAGCAGGATCTCCCAGGGCGGGGAATATTTTGCAAAATAAAGCAATGGAAACCCCGTTTCTTGCAAGGGAGAAACCCCCAGACGGTGCCAATAACAATAGCAGAGCCGCGGGAGGCAGCAAATGGAAGTAACGCACTGAATGAACAAGGAGCAGAACAAAATGCAGATAAGACATTTGGGAATGGAACATATTTCTGATACAGCCTCACTGACTGCAAAGTCTGCCCAGAAGCAGCAGAGAAACCCTTCTTCCCCCTGAGCCCACTCACTCCAGCCTAATAACTCCACTGGCTTCGGCGGATATTAAACCTACAAGTGAGAAAGTCCTTTTCCATTTCTGTGCACCGCTGCGATTGATTTCAGCTGTCAGACATACGAGAGCAGCACCCTTTCTGATAACATTTGGGATGGTTTCTTCATTTACAGAGACATCTCTGAATCCTTGTGATTAATAAGTTAACGTTATCAGCTGCTTAGATAACATAAAATTACATTTTAGGGCTGCAATCAGCCAGTGCAATGTGCCTGCAGCACTCTGAAAGACCCTGCAGACCCTGCTCTTCAATATTTTGTCACCAGAATTTCTGAGAGATTTGATCTTTACAATAAAATAAAATGTCTTCAGTGATCACCTTAAGAGCATGGACAAGTGATTTATGCAAAAATTGTCATTACTGCTTGGAAATTTCACTTGCTGAAGAAGAAAAATCTCTTTTGCTTTACAAATATTTTAGTTTGTACATGATATTTTGCTTTAGTTGCAGGAGAAGTTTTGCCAGTATTTTGGAAATAGCTGCTCAGCCTGGTTCATGCCTCCGACTCCATTAAATAATGCCAAAAGGAGTTACCTCCCTGATGAACTGTCTGGTACAAATCCCACACTGAAGATTTTATGCTTTATTTCTATTCAGATTCCAGTTCTGTCCCTGCGTGGCTGCTCGGGGTGACAGCATTCGAAGCACAGGGCTGTGTGGGCACAGAGCAGCACCACGAATGCCCGTTTGGGTACAAAGCACGGCAGAACAGAGCTTCTCTCACTCCACCAAACCCACCACAACTGGAGTGACAATACACACTAACTCCTGCAGAACACTCAGCCTCAGAGCTCCGCATCCTACTCATCCTTGCGAGACATTTCAAAATAACTCTGACATATCCAACGTTATTATTCCCTAAAACCAGCTGTAAAGAGTTAGTCCCCAGTCTGCTACTTAAATTCTTACCGCCCGTGTTCTCGTTAAGAAAGCATCCATCCTAAAAAACAATTTTCCCACCCTTTGTTACACATGGCATTGCAATTTATCCTGAATAACACCGGGAATTGCCCCGCAGAGTCTCCCTGGTCTGCCTGCCTGCGTGTCAGCACTGGGGGCTCAAAGGGACGATGTGTTTTACTGCTAGAAAAAGGATCCTTGGCTGTAGGATGTCCCCACAGGGGGGACCACTCACCTCCTCTCGCTGGCGGTGCGGGCTGGGGGTGCCTGGGGGCTTCCCATCTCTCCAGCTCTCAGGGCAGTTTGTGCAGCTGCAGACGGCGTCCGCTTCCCTCTCCTTTCACATCACTCCTGCTCTCATCTGGGTTTCTCATACCATTATTCCCCTGGGCTGGAAATCCATTGGTGCAAATCCTTCCCCTGGTTTCTTGCTCTCTTTTGCATTCTTTCAGCGAACGTGTGTCAGGTTTTTCTCTCCTTCCCCACTTCCCCTCTGGGTCTTGTGTTCTGCTTCTGGCTGCTGGTGCCGCGTCTCACAACCAGCCTAACCCTCCGACTCCCTGAAATAATTTCCTCAGTCCCTCCATTTCTTCCATCTTCCTGCAGTGTTTGAGGAAGGAAACATTCAGGGTCTTGTCCTGATTTCTCTTGGGAAGTGGATGAGGAGGGAAAGGAAAAGAGCTAGAAGGCAGACATGGAAAATCCTGGATTTACCTACCTGTGGGCAGGTCTAAGGGCAAGCTCAGAAATCTGCGTGCTTGCCTGACACCATCAACAGCAAGAACTGCACCAGTCTGTGCCCCAGAAAGTGGGCACGTCACTTCTCTGTGCACAAACATGCTCTGCTAATGACAGAAGAGCAAGGTGATTTTCTCTTTGCAAGTGGAAGGGAAAGGAAATGGCTTAAGGTCTGAAGTTACATCATCATACCCCTGTGGTCACGCTGGACCCGGGCTGCAGAGGGTGAGATCTCACTCTACCTGCTCTCTGCTCTCCTCTTCATACCTGCTGGGCAGCAGCAGCCTAGAGCTGCTTATCTGCAGGTTGTGCTCTTGCTGCTGGAAAGCAGGGACATCTGGCAAGGGACACCAGAGCACAGTGGTGGGAGAGGATCTCCTGTTCCTCAAGGCTCCGTCTCTGCGGGTAGAGACAATTTTGCCACAAATCCCAATGGATTTGACCACATTATGGTTGGGTAAAGACTATACAATGTGTAGTGAGCAGCAAAGGAAAGGTTCTTTGGCCTGCCCCACAGCAGGTCCTGCTCTGACATCCTACAGAGCAGCCACAACCATCAACCTGTCTTTTCCCAAGTGAGAACTCAACCTTCCCTCCTGCGTGGATCCCAGTTCCTCCCGTTCAATAGGTTTGTGGTGCTTTTGTACAGCAATTACACCTCCTGCTCCCTAAAGCCCTGCTTCACACGTGTCCCCTCTGCCTTTACTGGTGGCTCAGGAGTGTCCCAGCAGCTGGCACTCAGCCGTTCAGCAATGTTTGGCTGCCCTCTCCAGGGGAGCCCGTGACACTCCTGGGGACATTGGCCTGTGGACACTTGAGAAATAGGCAGAATTGGGAACCCAGCGCTTCCTCTTGGCCCCTGGATGGGGAGAGGGTTTTTCCCCATTTGCTGAGGTGCTTGAGAACAGCTGGGACTCATCTGACCCTTCCCGTGCTGCTCAGGGCTGGGTGTTTCCAAACACCCCTCTCTGGGTCTCACGCACGGAAACCACAATAAAAATGAAAGGCCTCACGGACTATTGTATAAGTAAAAGGGAAGAGGCAGGTTATCAGCTCTGTCGCAAAAAATAACGGCTTCTATTTCAGCTCCTGATAAATTTTCCTTTGCAAGAACAATTATGAGACTGTAAAGAGCTTGTGAAATACAGAAAGATAATTTTTACTAGTCCTGAGTTAGAAAAGCAGCACTCAGCCCCAGACTATTCCCTGCTCTGTCACAGCTTCACGTCCAGCAGGATCCTGTGAAATGTAGACCCAAGTTTCCTCTATCCACAATGAAAGCTATTGATCTGTCAGAGAAGTGTGTGCTATAAAGAAAAAAACACTATTACTGCTGCACAGATAGAAGCTTGTAATTTGGTTTCTGGACACATTTTTGTAGAAAAATTGTCCTGCGAGAGTAAAAGCAAGCTCTTGATGGCTGAGTTCTGTAATGGAAGGGCTTTTTGTTCCCCTCTAGCTTGGATTTCTCCCTTGACACCAGCTGCAGATAACACAGCTGTGAGCAGCCCTGCTTTGGGAAACCCCCGGTACCCAGGGTCAGCTGCTCGGAGCAATGATCAGTTTTACATTCCCATGAAGGTCATGTTCTGCCTTTGGGGCACCCACAGCTTCTCTGGGCAACCTGGACCAGGATCTCATCACCCTCACACCAAAGAAGTTCTTCCTGAGATCTCATCTTAATCTCCCCTCTTCCAGTTTGAAGCCATCACCCCTCATCTTGCTCAGGAGTAGTGTCTCTGCCCCCAGAGCAGTAGGGAACAACCCCTGGGGCTGCTGTTAGGACATAGCTCATGTGATGGGGCACTTAGTCACCAGCACTTGCAGAAAGCCTGGCTGTGCTTTGTGGGAGCGACTTGCTTGTATTTCCCTGACTTATGGTGTGTGCTGGGGCTGAATTTGAAAACGGGTCCAGAGAAGGGCAATGGAGCTGGTGAGGGGTCTGGAGAATAAGTCCTATGAGGAGAGGCTGAGGGAGCTGGGGGTGTTCAGTCTGAGGAAGAGGAGACTGAGGGGAGATCTTCTCACTCTCTACAACTCCCTGAAAGGAGGGAGTAGAGTGCCAGGGGTCGGTCTCTTCTCCCAAGTCACAGGTGATAGAACAAGATGAAATGGCCTCAAGTTGCGCCAGGGGAGGTTCAGGTTGGATATTAGGAAAAATTTCTTCACTGAAAGGGTTATCAAGCATTGGAATGGGCTGCCCAGGGAAGTGGTTGAGGGACCATCCCTGGAGACATTCAAAAGACAAGTTGACATAATGCTGGGGAATATGGGGGGTTTGTTTGTTTGGTTGGTTGTTTTTTTGTTTGTTTTTTTTTAATGGTTGGACAAGATGATCTTAAAGGTCCCTTCCAACCCAGGCACTTCTGGGATTCTGTGAGGGTGGAGGCACTGCTTGTGTTGATAAGGTGTGAATCAGAGCAAAACATTGTGACTTTATACTGTATTCTTTGAGGAAACACTCAGAAAAAACCCACCCTTATTGTCTTCTGCACAGCACAGTTCAGGTGAGTGAAACAAGACTCACCCAAGGAGTTTGCCCTGGGTCCCCGTGAGGCTGTGCCCTGGGTGAGCTGTCCTGCTGGAAAACCACCTCTGCTCCCTCGTGTCCTGAGGTGTGTTGAGGGTGGAAATGCTTTTCCTGCTGATGGGATATGAACCAGTCAGATTGATTTGAACGGGCTGAAGGCTCCTGCGGGCTTTGGTGACTCAGAGCTGGTACAGGTTTGCACAAGGAGCTGTTGAGACAGAAAACATACAGGGTGTGAGCGGGGAGTCACGCCTGGATGTGTTTTTAATGCCAAAGTCCAGAAATCAGCTGTTAACAAAACTGCTGCAGCACAAACCCTTTAAACCCCCCTGGGAGATAAGGCTTTGGGCTTGGGCAACTGATCTTCAGCAAGCCCTGTGTGCCCATGGTGTTTTGACTCTTGGTGCCAAGTTTGTTGTTCTGGGGGTATGTGTATGTACACAAGTGTGCACACTGCAGTCACGCAAAGGAGATTCCTTCTCAGAGACACTCCTGAACATCTAACTGGTTTCAGAGGGCAGAGGAAGAAACTTATTCTGGAGACGATGCAACTTGGGTACTGGTGGACACTGGCTTACTTAATCTCTACTTAGAAAGAATCCTTCCTCTGCTTTATTCAACAATAAAACTTATAAGGAGCTTTAAGCAATTAAAGTACCTGGTTTTATTGAATTGCTGAGGTGCTTGCCTTGTACCTTTTCTCCCTTCACTCTGGAGAGATTAAAATATCCACCTAGTTCCTGTAGATCACTGCCGTGGATTTCCTGGGCTTTATTTGATTAAGAAACAGGGGTCCTCTGCCAAATAGAATAAAGGATATTCTAAGTGTTACTGTGTACTCAATACTTTCATGTGGCTTTTTAAGAAAATAAATACAAACTCAACACATTTCCCACACAAGGAAAACTTCGGTAGACTATTACCCTGGTTAATGTTTGGCTCTGGTGGAAACATCTAACTTGTTTCAAACGTGTCATGGGACTCTTAGTAACCCCAAGGTGTTTACTTTTTATGGCTCCGAGAATCAAGTACCAGCGGAAGCTCGTCACCCATGGAATAAAACTGGGGCAATGGTTCACTATTGACTTAACAAATGATTCATCTGTGCTACTTATTTCCTGCAGCATCCACCAGTGGGTGTTTCCACCAAAACACCTGGGCATGAATCCGTACGTGGTTGGATCCATCTTGATCACAGCTGTAAGCGTTTCATTTTGGGGCTAATGAAGCTCTGAGGAGTTGGTCTTCACTGGAAGTTCTATGCAAATTGCTGGTTGTTGCGGTGCCAGCACAGATGGAGCTGCTGCCCTGAGCTGGTGTTATCTCTCGCGTTGAGAGGGAATGGAGATGCTGAATAGAAGATAGTAGTGGCAAGGGAAAAGCTTGAGCTGCTGTCACTGTGGCAGCACAAGTGTGGTGGAGGGGGAGAGGAGGATTTGGGTAATGTAGATCCTAGCTTGCTGGGAACATGAGGAAACTCAGTAGTTATTGCAGCCTTAGATTACCTGGAGGAAGCAGAATAATCCAGGCAGAGCAGACGCTTGCACAATAGAAAAAAACACGTACAATAGGTTATAAGAATATGTTGTGAAGGTGTCGTGGAGCTGAGGTCACTGAGTCTGTGACACCATATGGTAAAGCACAGCAACCCAGCTTTGGAGGTTCAAGCAGTGCATTGGAGGGCACTGTCTTCAGCAGATGCAGGGCTGCATGGCATGGGTGGTGGGGACAAGCTGCTCCTTGGGCCACCTCATGTCCCTCTGCTGAGACAGTCTGTCCCTGAGTAACTAAGGTGCATGTCGTGCCATAGTTTTTGGAACGGGAAGTCTTGTGTTGAAAAAAATAATGAGGGTTTAAAAATCATTACTTGAAGGAGTGGAGTAGGTTCTCTTGAGGGGCTCTCGGGTCCTAGTAATAGGGGATTGAGACTGAACCCTGGGACTGAGTGTATGCTGTCTTCAGGACATGGCAGTCCAGGACATGGCAGGCACTTGAGGCACTTCTTTATGTGTGAGGGTTACCATACCTCTGGGAATCATAGAATCACAGGATGGTTTGGAAGGAACTTTAAAGACCACCCAGTGTCACCCCCTGCCCTGGGCAGGGACACCTCCCACCACACC
>BJBW01003264.1:13420-30452 GCA_004320125.1 Scolopax mira
GGGCAACCTGGGCCAGGCTCTCACCATCCTCACAGCAAATATCTCCCCTTCTTCTGCTGCAGGAGAGGAAACCTGCCCAAGGCTGAAGCGTGAAGCATGAGAAACTTTATCTTTGCTTGCAAGTTGGGCATGACGGTGTTTTGGATATTCTGAACCTCCTGCCATTTTGATTTAAAAATCCCCCTTGTGTTCCTGCTTGAACTCTGAACGACACAATTTACTATAGTGGTCATCTGGTTTCCTGGTGTTTTTCAGTGAGTTTCTGCACAAAGACTGGCTTATCACTGACATTTCCTGCTCTCCTGTGGCTCTGACTAAATATGTCAGCCTGACCCCAAAACCAATGCTGAAAGACAAGATTTTTTTTGAAGTATCTAAAAGATAGCGAGGAAAAACTGCCAGACCTTGTGTCATCCTTGATCTGAATTGAAAAGTACACGGATGTTCTGTTCCCCAGACAAGAGAGCACATGTGCAGCCAGTAAAATGCCATTTCTAAATATCAGTGGCGTGTCCCGACTTAAAAACATCTGCACACTGAGCTAAGATGATGTTTTAGCAGATATAAACACGCTAAAGATAGAACCAAAGCAAAAATCTGCTGGCGTGCATTTTAGGAGAGTTGTTTGAGGTTATTAGTGGAATTTCAAAGCTCGAGTGTTTGGTTACAGCAGATACTGTTGCTTCTATCTAAATGAAAACTCCTAAAAGGATCTCAGCCATAACATTAACTGCCAGGGAGCAAAGGGTGGAAAATGAATTAATCTCAGCTTGGTTTGTGCAACATACAATAAAGAACATGAACAAAGGTCTGGGCTTGATTATGACAACACATTTTGTATATTAAAAGGTAGCATGTCTTTTTTTTTTTTCAATAACACTGCATAACGAAATACAACCATTTTAAAGACGCAGTTTCCCTTTGAGGACATGCTTTTTGTGAAGACCCTAGGATGGGTCAGAACCCTGTAGAACCAGGTGCTGGTCAGTCAGAAACCAGCTGTGGTTTAAATGGCTTACAGATAAAGGAGAAAACAGTAATTTTTCCATTTTGTGGCTATAGACGTAGAGCACCTCAGTGAGCTCTTAGAGGTATCTGTACCTGAAAATCAAAACTTTGAATCTATGTGTGTTTGTAAATACTTTTCCCTAGCCCAGAGTTGATAAATTGTATTAGTTGATTTGTGTTTTCTTTTGAAATGCCTTTTCTGGCCCTTCGGGAGTGAGAGGAGCCAGAGCTCGCTGGATAGTGTGGAGGTTTCCTGTGTTTATGGAATTTTCACTCATCCCCTACACATAAATCTCATGGGTTTTAGTGTAAATGACCCCTTGAGGTAAAATATGAGGATGTGAAGATGAACACCAAGAGTGGCCATCACTGAGGGCTCAGCAGCTCCAAGTCCCTTCCCGTAACAGCAGCTTAAAACCATGGAAGATTTTCCTTTCATTCATTTCCTTACGGTTTGACATTGAAAATACCTCTGAATTCTTTTTAATAATTTAAAAATTTAAAAATATTTTATGAAAACACACGCGGTTTGTGGGCTCGACGAGCCCCTCGCTCCCAGATACCCCTTAAGGCGATCGGGAAGCTGCGGGGGATCACTACGGGGATAGATTCCGCTCTTTGTTCGATTTTCGGTGAATCCCCGCTCCCGGGAACGCTCTTACAGCCGAAGGGGCCGGTTTTTTTGTTAATTATTTTATCTCTTTGAAGCCCCAAGCGGCAGCTGGCGCAGCCGCCCACCATGCCTCCCCTTTTGTTGTGCTAATTCCCGAGCGGGGGCAGGGAGGAAAGCTGGCTGCGTAGCCGGGGGGTTGGGGAGCGCAGTCCAGGGACCCTCAGGCCGTCCCCAGCGGAGGCTCCAGCCCCGGGACAAAGGGCTCCGGTGTCCGGACAAAGGGCTCCGGTCCCGGAGCAGCCGCCCTCCCGAGCTGCTCTGCGCTGAGATTCAAACGGCGGCCGGTCTGCCCCATCTCCTCCCGGCAACAGGCGGGGCCTGGCGCTGATTGGCGGAGGGAGGAGGTGACGCGCTCCTACTGGCTGGAGCAGGGTGGTCAGGGGAGGGGGGAGGAGGGTGAGGGTGTTATAGGGAGTAGGGAAGCGGCCGCCATTTTGTGTGGGAGACAGAGGGGTAGCGGCCGGAGTTGGTGGAGCGGTTTGGGCTCTACTTTACGGGGGGGGGGGTGTCGGAGGGTGACGGCGGAGGAGCAGCGGGATCGGTTTCCGGAGGCCCCCGTGTGTGTGTCTGTGCTTTTGGGCGAACGATACGGATAGAAGTCGGTAAGGGAGGAGCGGTGCGGGGAAGGGCCGGGCGCTGCCGCCGCCATGTTGTGTTCACTGGGCTGCTCCATTGTTGGGGAAGTGGAGATGGGGGTTCCCGGCTGGAGAAGGGACTGGGGGGTGTAGGCGACATAAGAAGATAAAAAGTTGAAGACAAGCAGACGGAGGAGTTCTGGCAAGCGGCGAGCCTGTGAGAGCCGCTCCGGTGGGAGCAAACAGCGAAGTATTTTGTGCTAATGACGTTACCTCGGCCTTCAGTTTTAGTCATAACAAGGCGAAAGCTGTGAATAAAGATGGGCGGCTCTTCCTGAGCTCTTGGGGAGAGACGGACTCAAGAGTGCTAATAACTCGAAAGTAAGACGTCGAGTAGGGGAAGGTGAACAGATCAGGGTGTTTTAAGATTAAAATCTTAAAAAAGCTTCCAGGAGGAGATGAGTCACGGGCTAAACAGGATTTTTTAAGTTAATAAGAAATTACTTTGGTGGAAAACAAAAAAATATCTGGCAGATTAGAAATAAAGCTGTGTTGTAATGGATGAAGGAGGGTTGGGGGGGGGGTTGCCTTCCTGGGAAGGGTGGGGACACTTGGGGACAGTTCTGGGCGCTGAGGTCCTGTCCCGGTCCCACAGAGACAGGGGGTCGGGAAGGATTTCTTTGTGCTCAAAAGTGATACATTGGAGCACTAGTTGTCGAAAAGTTAATCTCAAAGTATGTCCCCGTTGTATTTTGACTTTTTTTCACCATTAAAAAAAATGTAAGGTTCTTGCTTGCCTTAATGAAAACACTTATTTGGAGTGATGTATAGCATGATAGCTCCTCTTTGTGAAATACTAAGGAGAATGGTGAAGTTTATATAAATAAAGATAAATACTACCCTTTTTATCTTCTTTTGTTTAAAGGTATTGTTATCTTCTGCAAATAAGAGACTTTATGAAATCTCTGAATTCAGCTTATTTTGAGAGAGAAGCAATTGTTTCCTTAACCTGACTTCAAACTACTTTCTCATTTATGCAGCGGGACTTCTCCCTTGGAGCTTCTGTGCCGAGAATCCGATGTTGGGCTCGGCTCCCTGGCTGAAAACAGCAGATCAGCCCATGAGAACTTCTATTCCTAGCCAAAGAAAGGAGTCCAGCAAAAGGCAGCACCGACTTTTCCAGGCTTGGACACAAGAAAGGGGGCAAGAATTGGAGAGTGTGGAATCTGAGAAAACAACTGAAAGGTAAAAGGGGTGGGAGAGGAATCTTACAGTGTTGGAGTCTCAGCAGGAAGGTGGGACAGTATCTGGCTGATTGCTTGGGAAGTTCAGTTAGAAATGGCTGCTTTCCATTTGCGGTTGTTCTCAGTTCACTTCGGGTTGATCAGAGTAATTCTTGGATTAACAAAAGACTGGGGAGTGGCTTTATCACTGCAAACAAGGCGAAACAAACTTGCTTCAAATGTCTTGAGGATTAAATCCTAACAGCTTAAATTTGGGAGCAACATGTCTTTCATATTCTTCCAGTAATGCCTTTTGCTGAGGAGAAAAGAAAGGATTTATTTAGCAGGTGGGCTGTGCGGAGGGGCCAGTGTTTTCATAAGTAGGTAGTCAAAGCTGTGACTGCTGAGGTGTGGAACCTGAGGGATGGATTGCTCTGTGACCTGCTGGTCAGCCAGTGGCAGTGGGATTGTTAAAACAAGCCACTGTAGAGTTAGTAATCTCCCATGCAGAAGATAAACATTGTAATTCAGTTCTCATGAGTGTGCCAGCTGAGTTAGTGGTTATTTTTGAAGTGGTATGCAGTAAAAGAGAAAAACAAACCACTATTCTCAATGAGTTCTGGTTAGATTGGTTTCAGTTCCCTTGCTTAGAATCTAAAAACTCTCTGAAATATTTTTTTAAGAAAAAAATTAGTAGTAATGCAAGCTCCACTAACTTTTGCCCCTGTTTTTACAGGTGACATTTAAGTTGAAGATGGGTGGTGGAGAAAGATTCAACATTCCATCTCCCCAGTCTAGAAATAACAACAAGAACCATCAACAACTTAAAAACAGGCAGAAGAACAAAGACCAGAATTCACAGATGAAGACCTATATGAAGAAAGAAAGAGGACATGGATGCAACTCATCACCTGGAGCGTGGCAGGCCATGCAAAAAGGGGGAAAGAACAATGTTCACTTCCCCAATAATCAAAATTGGAGTCCTACTTTATCGAATCGCAACCTGTTTTTCACACCTCAGACCAACCAGAACTACGCTGGAGCAAAATTCAGTGAGCCACCCTCACCAAGTGTTCTTCCTAAGCCACCAAGCCACTGGGTACCCGTTTCTTTTAAACCTTCTGATAAAGAAATAATGACATTTCAGCTTAAAACATTACTCAAAGTCCAGGCTTGAGATGTAACTTTTTCACATTTTTAAAGTTATTTAAAATGTACAGGGTTTCAAATTTGAGAGTCATTGTTCTTAACCCCAGAGGCCAGAGAACCAGCTGTTCTTGCTGCATGTAGTTAAGTCACTTGGAAGAGAAGGGGCTGGGAGTTTACATTCCCCTTATGTTTTTACCTCAAAAGTTGTGTGCTGTGTTCACTGTGAAATAGGTATTTTTGTAGAATTATGGAATGGTTTGGGTTGGAAGGGACTGTAAAAGATCACCTTGTTCCAACCTCTGCCATTTTCTCTGTAATCAATCTAATCAAATCCCAACTGCCATTTATTGCAAAAGTGGGACTGTCAAATTGGAATTGTGACTGCTTTTTGGTGTGGTGTTAGAAAAATCAGCTTTTCCCTAACTTAGTGCAGCATTAACTGGAAAAAAAAAAATGCACTGAAAGCTTTAGTCTTGTACTTCGCTGCCTTTCAAACTTGTGTAAAATGAGCTAGTTAGATAAAAACTGCAGAGCAGACCTCCACCGAGGACTAGGTAAACCACAGAGATTATTCTCTAGAGAGCTTGATTAGACACCCTTGAATGAGCAGATGAGCATTTACAGCCTGTGACTAAAATTTAGAGGTGGGAAACATCTTTTGTGTCCTGGAACTGCCACTCCCCAGCTCTGGGGATGCTCTGGGGGCATCATCCCAAATCAGACGGTGCCAACCCGTGACACTGCATTGCCAGATGACTGCCAAAAACTCAAAAAAAAAAATCCCATTTGCACTGATAAATCCTAAAATACATTTTTATACCAGTTTTTAAAATTGGAAGAGGTGGAGTAGTTGCTTAGGCTGGTCTTAAAATTTTGGGTAACCTGTAATAATTGTTGTGAGTTACAGTAGCTTGTGGCAGGTATTGAAGTGTTTTCATAGGGAAGACAGAGCCATGTAAATAAATGTAAAACTTTGTAGCATATGTAAATTGATGCTGGGCTTTCCTGCACAGAAGTATTTTTTAGTACAAAACTGCTGAATGTATGATGACCATGTGGAGTACATGGCCTGATTTAAAAAAAAAAAAATATTTTGTTTAAAAAAAAACAAAACCTAAATAATTGTGGCTGTGCCCTTGCACTTAACGTACAGTGAATACGCACGTTGTTGTGAGCTCATTTTTAAAGTAAACTCAGTGCAAAAGAGGCTTATTTAGAATTTTTTTAATAAAATAAAAAAATAATTAAAAAAAAAACCCAAAAGCTGCTCAAGTTGAAGATCCTCATGTTGAGAATGTACAGGAGAGGTGTGTGTTAAGTCATGAAGAAACATTAAGGAGTTAAATTGGATGTTTCACCAAAAAAAGTGCAAATGGCTGAGTTTGGGTGCTTGATGAATTGTTTTGTATTTTTTTTTCTAAAATGAATTGATGCTACAACATTATTTTGTCCCACTAGTTGCTAAAATAAAAATAGAGAATAAAATACAAGACCAGAGCAGTTGCCAGGAGCAGCTTTCAGCGCTGTCACAATTCACTTGACCCATAATGGAAACAACTGAACTGTGATAACAAAATGCAGAGTTTTTTTAAAAATAGTAAGTGCTTTAACTTGAGAGGGAGTTTTGTGGATCAGGAGATGTTCTGAAATGTCTTTCTGTACATTCAAAATGCCTTGGCAGCTGGTCTGAATGTTTACAAATCTCTTACTCCAAATATTGGCAATCTTTAAACTTAACGACTTTGTCACCTGGACCTTCCCAGTGAATGAGCTGTTCTCCCACTTACAATTGTGTATTAGAAATTCAAATTGTCAATTATTTACTTTGTATGTACAAATTGGAAATGATAAAAATTTAAATAAACTATTTTCACCCCCTAAAGGCATCTATTTATTTAAAGATGGTAACGGAAAAGCGGGATTTTTTTTTTTTGGCAGCTTAAAGAATTGTATATAAATCTCTTGACAGATCAAAACACTGATTAATGTATTTAAATACCCTTTTTCATATCCTTAACTTATCCGTAACCTTTCCTTTTGCAAGAAACTCTTCTCTTTATCTGTCAAGAAACAGGAACCTGGGAACCAGCGTTGGAAAAGGGGGAAAACGCTTCGCAATAAGGAGTTTCTTGAACTCCAGCCCTTTTTCCTCAGCCCGGCTGGGGATTTGGGAACACAGGGCTGGAAAATTCACTCACCAGGACAAAAGCAGGGCTGGAAGGGACTGGCAGGACCATCCTGAGGCATCTCCGGGACCAAATCTCCACCAGGTTACAGCTGCAGTAATTAACTCAGAAGGTGCTCTCGAGTTATAGTCAAAACTTGTACATTTTATTCCCAATTCACAGGGTTATTTGCACAGATGGAACACAAAACTCAAGAAGAAAAGTATGTGTATGAATAAAACATCAGCATCTTTTGATCAAACACACTACAGGGTACAGAGTCTTCCCTTCCTAGAATAGTCTCATCAGTAAGAGCATCTTTAGACAAATATAGCAAATGGACTACAGACTTTTTAAGCAAGTTACAAGATAAATGGAGAAAACCAGCAATTATTAATGGGTGATTACGTCCTAAAAATACGTAAATTTATCCCTTTATACTTCCAAATGTTAATCATCTGCAACATCCCTGTCAAAGATCAAGATGTTGATCCAATTGCCCTTCTCTGAACATATTTTTCAAGCTGTTACCTCAGACTAAACAGTAAGAAAAAAAAAAAAGCTCTTTCCAAGAAGAGAGCTCAAAATAACATTTAAATTGAAAATTTCCACTTTGAATAAAGCCATTATACTGTACATTTAAACATCTTTAAAAGACATAGAAAGGATAACATTTAGCTTCCAGAGACCAGACTATTAGAGGCCCTAATTTAAACACCCAGCTACTTGATGACTAAATTTTAAAGATTTATAATTATCAGTTGGGTGCAAGGACTTTTGGTGAAAAAGAAGTTCCAATAGAGCCTTCTGTAACTGCTGAGGTAAATGGATAATTTACGCTGCAGATATTTTGGAGCACGGCCATTACTTTTCAACAGAATTATTTTTTTTTTTCCACTTTTACACACTACTTCAATTCTACAAATTTTGCAGGAATGACAGAAAAAAAATATCTATAGTTTACCACAGGAGAAAAAAAAAAAACCAAAACAAAAACAGAATTCCCACCATTCTTGAGACTCCAAAAGAAAGATGCCTAGACATGATCTTTTGTAGCCTGCGTATGTTCTTGCATTCCAGCTGTGCATAACCTGCAGGGAGCTCGCACAAAACAGGCTACTGCTTTTTATTTTTTGTATTTCTTGGTTGGTTTTTGTGGTGTCTTTTTTTTTTTTTTTTTAGGGCAGGATTAGGATTTCCTGCCTCGAGGGAGGGAGATGTTTTTATCTAGATGGGCTGTGGCTTGACTTGCGTGAATGCGTAAACATTCCCTGCCCTTTTGGCCACATCCTGCTAACTCGTCCCCAACTGAAAGGCCCACAGAACAGCTTCTTCACAATTTTTCCATGGGAGCAAGAACTAGGACAACATCTTTATTCATGCACTCTTGAAACATCGTGGGTTTGTGTTCGGCTTTTCTGGCTTGTTCATATACACAAGTCAAGTCAAAGTTTAGTCCTACCTCTGGGAGAGAAAGAAAGAACCATCAGAACTGTCAGATACTACATTATACTTGCAATGAATTGGATTTTCAAAACAAAAAAAAAAAAAAAAGAATTTTAAACTGTGCTATACATAAATGTTGAGGCACACAATATAAGGACATGCTGACAAAATAGTTAAGGTATCGTTAACTCTTACTCCATCGTCTCAAATTAAAACCTCAGCCTGGACCCAAAGACCTTCTCCTCCCTCCTCCCCACTCATCCAGCTCCAATTCTGGCTGGACTAACGAGAAGGTTAATTACAGCAAGGCCTCGGAGGCTGCTGACAAAACCACAGACCCACCTTCCCACACCACAGTTGGCTGGACTGCTTTCAGGTGGGATTTTAGTCTTGAAGACTATATTCTTTTAAGAAAGCTGAAAAAGCTTAGGAAGCATAAGTAGGGGGCTTCTCAAAGCAATTAAGTGCTTTTCAAAGTTGTTCTTCTTCAGTGGCATTAAGAAGAACCAGTTGTAAACACCAGGAGTGCCAGGAGGCAACTTGGGTTCTAAATGTTGACAGCAAAGTCTTTGCCACCTCCTAGAGAGCCACCATCCGTGCAACTCTTGATATGGCAAGTATCATTTGAGAAGGTGACACCAGAAATTTGGTTCTCTAGGCATCTTCAATTCCTGATTTTAAGGAGTTTATAACCTGGCTAATGTTACCCAAATTATAACCACAGGGTGGTTCATCCAGCAATAATGAACGTTAACGGAAAAGAAATGTAAATATATTAGACTAAAACATACGCTTATTCTGATTTTGTCTAGTACCCCTTTAAAAATGTGAAATGATACTTATTCAGACATTAAATGATAAATTCCTGACTCTACTGAAATACCATAGTAAGGATTTTACTCCATAAGGGATGCATAGCTCTACTCCTAACCATGCTCTGGAGTCAAATTCTAAAGCTACAATAATTCCAGTGGATCGGTATTTCCTTCATTTTTTTATTACAGCATGTTTGCTAAATTTACAGCAAGCAGAAAATAAGCTGGGTCTTTAGTTATTTTGATCAAAACATTGATGTTTTAAAGGTAGTACACAATATTTGTTAAAAAGAACATATAAAAATACCTTTTTAGAAGCCTCTATAAGAAAGGAAATACAAAGTTTAATCCCACAACTTTCCTCTGCTAGAGCTGCACGCTACTGCTACAGTTTTAAATAGACTTTTTGCTGTTTTTTTTTAAACTATACATCCAGGAAAGTCTACAAAATTAAAGGAACGTGCATATAAATGATTGCATAGCAGAACATGAACATTAACTGCAAACAGTAAAGAAAAAAGTTAGAAATACTATCAAATGTACAAAGACTCTCGAATCAACCCCCTAAGCACGTTCCATCGCCAATATTTAAAAGCCGTCTGCGTTTCTTCAAAGGCCCTGCTGGAAACACTAAAACCAAAACCCCTAAAATATTTCTCTAAAAAGGAATTTTGTGAAATCGATGTCTTTATACGCTACTACATAAAACAGCAAGGAACACCAGGTGTTTGATGCTGGCTTTTGAAGGTAAATAGAAAAAAAAAAAATCAAAGCCATTTTCATAACAAAGTATCTTGCCTTCTAGAGAAATACTGGTAAGATTACACACTGGTTATTTTTCACATTCAATTTACTAAATATACTGTATTAGTTATAAACTAAATAGCTAGAGATGCAGCTCTTGTTCATATCCAACTTCAAACATTTGTTCTTAAGTAAAACAAAATCTTGTAACCAAACCACTATCCGTTCTGAGGAAGAAGTGATTCAGACTTGCTTGATCAAATACTTTTTTAATGTGTAAAAGCAAGTCTTTGTTACTCAGGAAAAGAGATGGCTACAGTTTTATACCTATGAAGACACCAACTAACCACAGGAGTCATTGGCATAAAAGTTTAGTTCTTATATACTGTACACACACGACTCGAAACAATCTACTGGTATCTAACAGCAGGAAAACTAAGTACTTTTATGGTTAACTGCTCACGAAAATTTAGAATAGATACAAAAAACTGCATAAAATGTACACACAACCTAATATTTAGTTGCTCTGCTGTTCGCTGAAATTGGAAATTAATTTTCCATTTCAAAGTGTGGGGGTTTTTTTTCCCCCCTCACACATTTAGTACTAGCAGCCAGGTCCAAAGCAAGGAAGCCTCTATCCTGACACGTCCCGACACTGCACAGGCTCCGAACGAGCTTTCCAAGACCCATGTAGTCCATGCAATGTTAGTACCATCCCTCCAGATGGCAGGGTTCAAGAGAAATCTCAAAAAAAACCAAAAAAACCAAAACCCCATCTCTCCATAGAGCTCTATTCACCAACCTACTGGTGTCAGTGGGCTCGGAGAACACGGAAACCTGCCTTGGAACAACGGAAAATTGCCAGCCTGCGTCTCCCGGCAGCCAGTGTTGCACTACAGCTGTCCAGTTATTCCGTTTCATCCCAAAAAGTTTAGCATTAAAGAACAAGTTAAACAAGTCGGTTTAACTGTTCAGCACTGGTACCAATTTCTCTACGGGTATGACTTTTCTTTTTTTTTTAATAGGACAATGTTGCAAGTTACGATCAATCAAGTCATCACCAATATCTAAGCATTTTAAAATGCAAATCTTTACAAAAATATACATAGAGACACCACAACCAAATCAGTAGCTGCCCGTGACATTTAACCAAGTGGACATTCTCTCCCTCTCTCTCTCTCTCAGTGGCTTCTCAACACTGTTTTAATTTTAACCATTGTTGGCCTCAGGGAAAACTGACAAAGAAAATATTTTTAGCACTGTTGCAACATCATATTCCTGATAATTTAAGTAAACTGAACTGTGTGTATATGAATCTTACATGCCTAAAAACAACATGGATACACTGTTAGTGGCCACTGGACTTGGGACTAGTCCACGACCGTGATCTGGATTTTGACCTAGATCTAGAATGTGATCTTGACTGTGATTTGGATCTAGCTGGTTCTTTTTTTCTCGACTCCTTTTCATATCTTGAGCTGGACTTATAGTGTGTTTTAGAATCTGTTTTAGAGGTGCCTCTAGATTTGGTGTGAGATGCAGACCTAGACCGTGATTTAGCCTTCATTTCTTTCTTGGGCTGTGACTTGGATCGTGATCTTGAATTGGACTTAGATCTTGAAAAAGATCGATTGCGGTGTTTGAACCTATCAGAATAAAGGGGAGAGAGGAGATTTGAATGTAAAAACACTATTCTTAGACATCTAGTACATTAAAAATTGTTTACCGTTTTTTCAGGAGAAACTTTTTTTTTTTAAAAACCTATAGTTAAAGGAATACAGTGATCTAAGTTTTCAATTTAAAGGGTGTAAAAAGTACTTTACCTATCATTGTCCGAATGGCTTCTGCTACGACGAGGTCTTCCAGTAGGTCTACTGCTAAAAAGGTACATCAGAAAAAGTAAACGGTGACAAATACCTATGTATGTAATAAATGCTTAATAAATTATTTTTCAAGCTGTGCATTTGCTTTTAGTTACTCTTCAAAGCACAGAACCATTTCATTCAATATTTCCAATGTGATGTAGCATGCAAGAGATGTAACTCCCACAAATAATTGCAAAGTGAGTATAGAAAAAGATTATTCAAAACTTTAACCATTAAATAGTCAATGTGGTATTTCTCCTCCAACAGACTGCTGTGCAGTTGAAGCCAAACAACACCCACTACACTTACTTTCTGGGACTATACGATCTTCTATAGCTGTAATCAAAAGAACGACTTCTAGACCGTCTCCTTTCGTAACTCCGACTTCTAGATCGCCTGTATCTGTCATAGTCATCGTAACGAGAAGAACTGTATAGGTTTCTCCCTTCCTTGGCTTTCATCTGATTTGGTGCTGTAAAAAAATAACAATATTTAACATTTTAAGTTAAAAAAGACGCTCCGGTTTCCTTTCAGTGACACTACTAATCCATATATTTGGTATTTAGCAGAAAGTATAATTCATGGCTCTAGCAGAGACGTTTATGAAAAGGACGGGTAAGAGATCGCTGAATGGTATTTGCTTTTTGCTGCTTTAACCAAAGGACAAAAATTAATGCAGCCTTGGGGGAGGGAGAGGAGGGGAAACAAAACCAAACCACAAAATAAACTTCTCCCAAAACAAGAAAGAAAGGACTAGTGTTCCACAGAACCAGAGCAAAGAGCTGGATAAGGTGATTTCAGGCTACCTGGAAACTGGTGTGACAGGCCAAACCCATGACTGAAATATTCTAACATTCCTGAATTTACTCAGAAAGTGAAAGCTAACAGGGAATTAATTAAACACCTATTTTCTTGCCAACACAGCACCATGCATTACACCTGATCTACAGTCTTCTTTAATGATTAAAAGGCAGCGTATACAGTGGCAGCAGCAGCCACACAAAGAGAAGTCTGATTCTAGAAGTACTCCCCCTGCCAGTAAAATGATGCACATTCACTCTATAGCTCAGTTACTAAAACAATTAAGAATGAGTGAATTTATTAGTCTTCTGTTGTACTTCCTCTAAGCAGCATCACTATCTTTCCTTGGCATTAAATCCCATTCTCATTCAAACCCAAAGACGACGCTGACAGTATTTGAAACATACCATGCTGTGATGAACACTATCTACTAAATGGCTACATTTTTTTTATGTTTTAAGTGCTGCTGTTAACAATAATGTGGTAGATTTACTTAATTTTTCTTCAGAAATTTGGAAGAAATCCTAATGTTTATATACAGGACAGAAGTTTGTCCTTCAGAGCATACAATTTCCATTGACTTAAATAAGTTAAATGTATATATTTGAGGGAAACCTGCAGTTAGGTTGTTTCTTTGACAGCTTTAACTGAAATATCCTTAAGGTGTTTTTATTCCCAAACTGCACATAAGTATTACAGTTCTGGTTTAGACCAACAAGTACGTGTTAGATACTTTATAAAAATACAGCATGGTGTTGGTAAACCTATCTATATGTTAAGAATATGTATATGAATTACAGATTGAAAAGATCTAAGTTCTCTCTACAATTACCTGTTCATCTGTGTCACATTGAATCGAGATACCTTGAAATTTGCTTTTATCTTGAACCCAAGTGAAAATTAAGATATTATCTTAATCATGGAAATTGGACTGCAGGAGGAAATGTCAACACAGAATCACTAACACACTTCAACACAATATAAACATCGCAGCGCAGTAAAACTGAGCTGCTCATTTTGACAGGGAGAATTTTTGACAGTGTGTTTCTGCAAATAAAGCTCTTACGAATTTTCCCCCAGCAGCACGGATCAGCTTGTGGTACGTGACCGCTACACTTAGTTATCTGTTTTTAATTTTAAAAAGTCATTAATAGTTACCGAATGAAAAGCAAAATATCCACATATTGTTTACACACAAGTAAGAACATACCACAGAAATTAATAACACATGTAACTGTCACCTGGCACTACATATTGAGTCTGATGAGATAAAAGCAAAGCACTTACTCTTCCGATCCCCCTGTGCAAACTGGATTTCTATTTGCCGACCACAAATCCACTTTCGATCCAAATTATGGAGAGCATCTTCTGCATCACGGACATCTTCAAATGTGGTGAGTGTTAAGGTACTTGGGAATTTGAGTAGTTTACAGATTTGGCATTTAAAATAAAAAAAAAAAGTTACTTTATAATTTTTCAGGGGTTTTTGGTTATGGATTTTTTTGTTTTTTAAGTTCTTTTGGTCATGCTACAGTATACGCTAATAAGTTAATTTTAAAAAATTTAACCACCAGCTGAGAACTCCTACAATAAAATTAAAGTCTCATAATATGGTCATGAACTTATCCATCAGCAAGCAGTTGCTATGCAATACTCTCAACTTTTTTCTTCTCCCACTTGTACTTATGCAAGAAAAAGAAGCGGTATCCTTTTCAAAACACATTTGTTAATGGTCATTCAGTTTTCTCCACTACACTGACTTTACTAAAATTAACCCCCTGTTCTTAAATTACTGTAGGCATACCAACAGTAAATTTAACACGTGTCTATTAAGTTTAGGATTGGGATAAGGCTCTCCATTTTTTCACTGACTTTAAGTTTAAATTCTTAATGCCATGGACACGTCTGCAGACCTTCAACAGCCGGAGATAAAAGCAAACACTAAAATCCCTACACTCTCAGTCAGGTCAGAAGTTCAGTACAAAAACATTACTCATTTTAATCTGCAAGACTGACCACTGCTGTAAGTCCCACACCTTCTTCCAGCTACGAAAGACCCGAAAGAAGGATTTGCCTTTCTCCTTGTAGCAACTCAGTTCAGCATCAGCATCATCTAAGCAGAAAATAAAACTACTGCGTTGTAGGCAAAGAGCTTGATAAACCAAGAACGAATGCACTTTCACTCAAGACCACAGTTACAGCAGCACTCACAAGAGAAATATGACAGGTTTTGTCAATGGACTAAACCAGAATCATTCATCAAATTACTGCTTACGTGACAAACAGAAGAAAAGCTGTTATTCTGTAGGATACATCAGGTATGACTCCTTTAATCTTGGCCACCATTCAACTTCATCTTGACCTTTAACTCTTTAAGTGCTTGTCAGAAGGACTTGTCATGAGATGCTTGGCCAAAAATGACAGATGGCTTTATCTTTTACTTTGAAAAACAACCTTTTCCCCCTTTTGTAGATAAAGCGAAGCTTTGTCTCCCATTATGGCTTGTCCTTCTTCCAGCTTTTCTTTATTTTTTCTTTTCCCAAACTCTCCCTTCTCTTCAAGCCTGATCCTTAAGAGGTCTTTGGCTTGTCTACTTGCCTTAATTGTTGAACTCTACTCTAAAGGTTCTTTCATGCTTTCTCTTTGGGGTCGCCATTACTGTACAGCTTTACATTCTGAGGCAACAACAGAGGACAGTAAATTAGGGGACAATATTAAAGAAAGAACTTCACCTCATTTTTTATACAATCTGATTTTGATCAAGTGATTCCAGTTTCCATTTGTTAAATTAACAATGAATACCAGCCACAGTTTGCTAAGCACAAGTTTACTTACATACCAGTCATAATAAAAACGTGCTAGACAGTTTTGAGTCAGTGATAAATTTTCATTTAAATCATATAGTATTAATTTCAGTGACATAAGCAAGCTTTTATATTACTGGACTCAAGTTTTGCAAAAAGGCAAAGAACAATTGAGAGAAGTTAATCTTCAAAAATAATGAAACAGCACAATATAAGTAAGACACTTATTAGATACAACACAAAAGTAAACTGCTTTTTCATTTAGATTTGTTACCTCTTACATAAACTTGAATTTCAAACTTCAACACCCCTCACTAATCAGCCATCTGAAGAAAGGATATTGAACATAAGCAAATCCTCTGGGACGACGAGTGTAGAAGTCAAGTGGAACGTATACATCAACTATAGGCCCATAACGACCAAATTCACGGCGCAAGTCTTCAGACCTAGAATATCACAAATATCTTACATGTTTTTTCACTGTTTAAGGTGTTACAAAAACATCCATCGAATAAAAAGAGAACAGTAACTTAAAACATGGAAAAATCTACAACCAATATGACCACCCATCCTTCTGGAAGCAGCTGGTAGAGGATGCATGTAGCAAAACGTTTTCAGGGAAAAAAAGCCTTTGAGCAGTTCATTGTTAAGGAACACACAGGCTTTTCCAAAACACTCAAGACTCAGGATGCTTCAGATACACCCAGGCATTTGGAAACCAGTGTTCAGCATCACTCTACAATAGAGGTGTAGACTGAAAAGCGATGCATATTAGTCAATTCAATGCAGGACATCCTAGCAAAGGAGGGCAGAAAGTGAAAAGAAAGATCTAAGAATTACTGTTATTATTCAAGTACCTCCCGTAACTCTTGACAATGATTTTGCAACATGCAGACATCAACTGTAAGATCCAAATGAACAGAATGAGAATAAACCAGTCACACAAACTCATTTCCATAGAATAATCAATACTTACAACCACATCAAATAGAACAAAACTTGAGTAAGCAACCATTCATGCCCTTAGGATAGCTTTTCTGAGGAGGTGGCTTTAAGAGAACTGAGCACAAAAACTGTTGAACAGAACTGTAACCATACTAGGATCAACTACTGTCTCCTCAACAGAGACGTTTCTTAATCACATCAGCTTCTTTACATGTATTTTTTTGTGTCATTTGAGGACAATAACCTGTATGAGAAAGACTAATGTAATAGCATATTTATGTGGTATAAAAGTGTTACTACTATTCATTTCTCTCTCTCATCAGTCAGGAAGGAATCTGCAGTGCATATAGTCAATGACAGCAGAAGGCAATTACCACAACCAACACCAACATCTCACAATGAAACCACCTCTAAGAAGAATGTACCATCTAATCACAAGCTTATAGCAAAAGCCTCAAAAAGACCCACGTTATTTTAAAATGTTTGGAAGCAACAGTCCTCCCTCATTGTCCTGACAGCAAAATAAAATAACACTAAGAAAGAAAATTTAATTGGAAAGAAAAATTTGAAGCTATTTATACTTCTGACTACAACAAGGTTTCCAAGTCATTCTATAGTGCCAATGGTACTGTTATTTGCTGAACAACTTTGGTGCAAGCTGCCCAGGTAGGAAGTTTAAAACTCATGCTTGCATCCTTACAGGGACTCCCATACAAATTCTGCAATAATTAACAACAAAAGAGGGCTCTAATTCACATATGTATTCTATACGAATAAGCTCTACATTTCACAGGTGATAAAACACAAAAGGGACACAAT
>BJBW01003264.1:31520-44927 GCA_004320125.1 Scolopax mira
CCGCGCATGCGCCCTGCTCCGCGCCCGCGCGCCTTTCCCGCCGAAAGACGGGGATGCGCGCGAGCGGCGCTCCTCGCGCCGGCAAGATGGGGCGGCGGGCGTCCGCCGTGAGGGAAGAAGATGCTTTCGTCCTCCCGCCGTCACCTCCCAGCGCCATGGCTCGCTCCTGTGGAGTCGGTCAGCACAGCGACCTGTTGGTCTTCGTGGAATTTGGTGACGGGGAGAAATACTTGCCGTCGTGATTGTCCTTTCCAATTGGAAATGGAACTGATTTGAACAAGATCCAGATGAGATTATAAATACTTCTATGAAGGGCCGTTTCCTGTGGCCGGAGGGATCACTGTTGTGTAGCCCCATCACCGATGGCTGCTGTGCCCCAGGACTTTTCATTGGACAGTTGTAGAGCAGCAGTATTTGCAAAGGACAGGCCCTTTTTTACTAAAGCCATTTGTGTGATGAGACCAAAGAAGTAGGTGGATAGAGAGATTATTTCTTAACGCCTTAATGTGTGAGTCACCAACAGGTTTATAGCCAGATAAATGGCAGATCTTTGACTGAAAGTTTCAGGTGAGTTAATGAAGGTTTCAATAAAGCAGCATCTCTGCATCTTTGCTGCTGTGAGGAATTTTCAGTGAATTGCAGATGGGAGAGAAAGAAGTCTGTCATAGCATATTTTCACCTTTTTTTTTAATGCTTGAATAGGAATGAAAACTCTTGTGGGTAGACCCTGCTATTCATATCCCCGACAATCTCACACTCGTAATCGCCTGACATTTCTATGGGTTTTGAGTGAGAAGTTCCATCACTGACACAGGAGGTGTATGTCAGCTATGTATGCTGCTCATCCAAAAAAAAAAAAAAAAATTACTGTGGCTGTACACTTAGTGGTCTGTGTTCAGGATTCTGAAGAAAAGAAATGGGGGTTCCAGACAATGTTTTCTGCACTTAATATTTACAATTAATGCTATTATGTACTAAGTATGCTACCAGCATGTTGATTGAGTTTGTTACCTTGTGAGATATATATACGCATCCTATACGTATAGGATTAGTGTGGTTTTAGTATGTGGTAGTTACAGTCTATAAGTTAAACTGCCTTTGTGTACCAGTTGTCGTGTATTAAGCTTGGATTTTGTTAAGGAGTTGAATAGGGAAGAAGTGAGTTTGCAAGGCAGATTATGTCAACTGAGCTGGGAATATTTAAATAGTCATTGAACCAAAATAAGACCTTCATGTTTCTTTTAAAAGCAAACAGATCTATATGCATTTTGTTTTAACATCCCTCCCATTTTATATCACAATGTATCAAAAGCAATTGTTTTGTATCAGGTTTTAAAAGTGTAGTGTTCAGAGTAATGAATGAACTCTGCGTAGGTTTAGAAATAAACCTGAAGTGTCTCTTATTTTGTAGCCTACAATTTACCAATAGAGCATTTGGTCATTGGAGACTTGCACTGAATTTACTGTTGGAAAACTGAGCTCTGTTTTGTCGAGTTTCACTGTGTAGTTAGCAGCAGTTACCCAGCAACTCCCAAACAGAAGTGTTTGAAGCTCTTATATGGCTTTTTTTTTGCAGTATGGATGATTTAAAGCAGCTTTCTCCCGGAGTTTTACCAGTGATTTCTGTTTGTGTTGATCTTATTTATGTGTAACTCACGTGGAATTGAATTTAGTCTGCAAAAGTCTACTTGGCATTAGAGCTGCCTGGGAAGCAGAATGAACACAATACTTGGCACAGTTGTATAACTCACCGTGAGGACCAGCCTTATCCTGGAATAAGAATACGCTTCCCAGATTGCTTATATCATGTTGCAAGTGTTATTAACTAAAACACAACCTCCTCCCTCACAAACTGCCTTGCTCCTCGGGGTAGAAAGATGTAGGCTCTTAGTTGGAACAAAATGTCCCCATGAAGATTTTAAATGGCATAATGAGTCCAGCAACCTTTTTTCATGGAGGTCTCACACCCGAGACCAGTTCTAACAAATTTGCAGTGACTTAAATAAGTGTGAAATAGGACTGGGAATACAACAGTAGGATCTAATCAGCAATGGATACAGAAACGGCTGTAGGCATGCGTCCTGTGCGTTTTATACTTCAGTAGAGACACATAAGCTGAACATAAACAATTTAGTTGCACTTCAGCTTCACATACTTGAACTGTGACAAGCAGATACTCAGAGTATGTTGCAAATTGGAAGAATATTTAATTCCCTTTGCTGTTGTAGTGCCTCATTTTTGTTTAATTGTACTCTTGTGTACTTCAGTTTAAGAGCAGCCATTCCTATCGTTACTTTGTAATTGTTTATGACTGTTAAATACTTCATAGCTTTTAAAATATTACTGTTTCTATTCCTGTTACAGACATATGGTGTAGATCGGCTGAATAAATGTCTAATTGTTTTACCAGCAGTGTGCCCAGGTGGCCAATGGCATCCTGGCTTGTATTAGAAATAGTGTGACCAGCAGAAGTAGGGAGGTGAGTACTCAGTACTCGAGTATTGTGTCCAGTTCTGGGCACCTCGATACAACACTTGAGGTGCTGGAGTGAGTGCAGAGGAGGGCAACGAAGCTGGTGAAGGGCCTGGAGCATAAATCTTATGAAGAGCGGTTGAAGGAGCTGGGACTGTTTAGTTTGAGGAAGTGGAGACTGAGGGGTGACCTCATCACTCTCTAGAACTACTTGAAAGGACGCGGTAGAGAGGTTGGTGCTGGTCTCTTCTCACAGGTAATTAGTGACAGAATGAGAGGGGATGGCTTCAAGCTCCAACAGGGTAGGTTTAGACTGAACACTAGGAAAGAATGGTTGGGCATTGGAATAGGCTGCCCAGGGGGGTGGTTGAGTCCCCATCCCTGGACGTGTTTAAGAGTCGTTTAGATGTGGTGTTGGGGAATATGGTGCAGGGGAGAACTTTGTAGAGTAGGGTTGATGGTTGGACTCGATGATCCCAAGGGTCTTTTCCAACCGAAATGATTCTGTGATTTACTGGATAAGTTACAGAGAAAGGGCTTTTACTAGAAGACCTTAGACAAAGGTACTAAAACTGAATATGTTCTCTGATTATGTAAGAAATTAGGAAGAATTTATATCAGCTTTTGTCTGCTCCCAAGGATTATTATGATAAATCATAGTGTTCCAGTTAATGTCCGGGTTTGGTTGTCTGTGAGGTAGACTTTTGTCACTTTGAGTGTAGAAGGGATCTGTAAGTGTACTCAGGGAAAACAGAGTCTTAAAATAATGGGAGGTGATATGTGTGTGAAAGGAGAGCAGAAATTATAATAATCTCCTCTACTGTTTTTTCAGATAACAAAGATCACACCTTGTGGAAACTGCGCTTTATTCTAGGTATGTAAAGATGTCACAAAGAAGGTGATCTGTCTTTAAACTTTCTTGCTTCTTCTGACAAGTGTTACTCCACCAAAAGTCATAGTCTGTAGAAGACAAATATGCATAATATATTTTTCATTTATATTTTAGGAAATCTGTTTATAGCTAAATGCCTAGAAGTTGCCGTAAATAATTATAAACCCATCTTATTCCACAAGAAAAGACATTTGCAGTCTATAAATATGTGTATAGCATGCATTCCAAGGAGAATTTTTTTACAGAACTAGTTCTGAAGACAGAAAATCTCAATACAAATACCATAATCAATTACATTTTATGTTCTAAGAGCTATCATAGATATTACAAGGAAGTTATGCTTCCTGTAACAGAAATCCACTGTCCCAAATAGTAATGGGTTCTTTTGCCTGTTTGTTTGCTTACTTACTCTTACAAAAGTAGTTTGAGATACTCAAAATGATCTTAGGAAATTGCATGTCCAAACCATATAACTTTAATGCAGTATTTACCCAAGTGGACACTTCCTAGAAGCCAAATGAGCTTAACTCTATAGAGAAAAGCTCTTGGTCAGTACCAAACAATTTAAAACTAACTTAAGAACTTTGAATGCGGAGTTGTAGGAATTACAGTTGTAAATTTTCAGGTTTGACTCAGCCTTTACTATCTAGAGCCCTTGCTGTGGATAAAGCTAAGGGTTTAGTAACATAGAGGAGTTTATAAGGAGTCTTTCTGTAACACACGTAGCAGCGAAAGCCCTTCACACTTCAGTGCCTAGAATTGCCCCCAGGTTAGTAATTAATAAAAAGATCTGTTGAGCAGGATGCCTTAAATATATGAGCAATGCTTAAAGGAGAGTCATCTAAGGCAATTGGTTTAAATAAGAAACTGGAATAATGAAGGATAAGAATAGTATTTTCCATGAACCGTGCTTAGTTTGAAATACTAAAAGTCTGTATCTGCAGATTTACTCATATGTAAGGATTTTGGGGCCAGGATTTGTTTAAAGTATTGAGCCTACACTAAGTGCTGATCAACATTTTTTCCTTCAGTATTTTTCTTACTGTGCCATTATTTTCTCACACTTACCTCCACCATTTCACTTCCTTTAATTTCTTGCTCGTGAGAGAATTTGTCTGATTTGCACACAAGCTTCCCATTAACCATGTTCACAGTACACTGGTGAAGAAGATTTAAAAATTATTAAAAAATTTAGATTTTGGAATTCCATTAGAATAAGTAGAGGGTTACATAAATAGGAAATAAATGATACCAATGTTTCATAACCACATCTGCTAATTTAAACAGACCATAGTATTTTAATAAGAGTTTTAGAAGAAACTTTTTCGTTTGTTGAAATGATAGAAATGTGTGCTTTTGAAGTTTCATTCATACACAGAAACTGAAGTGTAAGGATGAATAAAGAGATGAACCCATTCCTGAAATATATTACCTTTAGCTTTCTGCCATCCATAGTAGTAATGTCAGCTTCTTTTCCAAGCGTGAACGAGTTAGTTACAGATTGCTTGGGTGTTTTTGATGTCACAACAAAGTCATCTCCTTTTTGTTGTATTTCAACAATAGGCTTAATATCTTTGGCAAGTTTGATAAGGTCATCTGGCAAAGCTGTAGACAAGGCACAAAAGGACTCTTATGAAGTAGTGTGTTGATATGAAATAGCAAATTCTTTTCTCTGATAAAGTTGCAAAAGATACAAACCAAGAATAGAAAGTGATGGTTTGGATTCCTCACTTCTCTATGGGCATAACGTTCCATTCCATTTAATCTTTTGTCAGGATATGGATTGTTTCTTTCAGAAACGGCTTGCCATGAGATGACATTTCTCCATGATGAAAAACATGTATTATTTTGTTTCCCTCACCTCTTCCCAGGGAGGTTGGAGGTGAGGGTTCTCTGTCTTGTCAGAGCTGCAGAAGCACACGTAGGCTCAACCTTGCCTTATTGGCGCGTCTCCAGCGTGATGTGAGGGTAGCATCTTTAGTAGTGGAGGGAACGGGTCAGGCATCATCCTGTTGGACTAGGCTTTTCTACTGTAACTGAATTTTATGCTATTGATTACCTCTTATATACAGGTAGTAGAGCAGTATATAAGAACAGGCTTCTCAGGGAAGTGGTGGGTTCACTCAGGGAAGTGGGAGGTATTTAAAAGACGTGCAGACGTTGCATTTAGGGACATGGTTTAGTGCTGGGCCTGGCAGCGCTAGGTTTATGGTTGGACTTGATGATCTAAAAGGTCTTTTCTAACCTAAATGATTATATGATTTTATGATTTTTATTAATGTAGGCATAACCACTAAACCTATTCCTTACAGATTACCAAACAGCTCTCACACATGTTAATCACCAGAGCTGCAGAAGGAGCCTGCACGACTAATAGCCCATTGGACACCAGAATACATCGCTGACAACTTGTTTTTAGTTAAATGTATTTGTAAAGTTATGTTAATCAAAGCAAGTTGATTTCTGATATAGTTTTTCTTTCCTGAGGGACTCATGTGATACTAAGGTAGGGATCTGTAGCCTTTCTACATATATTTGTGCGATTTTCAGCTTCTTTTAATTTCCAAATTACAGACTTACCTGGCAGGGGTAGTTTGTCATACAAACAAACAAACCCCAGAGAAATACGGTAATAAGAAATGTCGTGCAAAGCGTGTGCTGTGATCTGAGCAAATGATTTCAGAAGTAACAATACACTTACCAAGAGCCTTCAGAAAAGCTTCATAGTTCTCTTGGGCATAGACCTGCCAGGTTCCGTTGAACGCCATTATGGATGTTATAATGCAGTTTAGGGTGGTGATGCCAGCAGGAAAGCGAGGGCTCTCCCTGGTCATTCAGGTGCTTTTATGGAAAGGGAAAGGCCAACCCAAATTGTGACTGGCTAATTATTAACCACGAAGTAACAATTATTAATCATTTGTTTGTTCTTAATGATCATAACCTCTAGTTCATTCTGCTTTGTAGAAAGTCTTACCTTGACCAGCTGGTTTGGGATGTTATGTTTATTGTGGGTTACTGAACTCGGGTCATTATTCCTAATTGTTCTAAAGTGTTGCATGGATTAATTTATTTTCTTTTTGTTCACAACCTCTATGTTTAATACATTTTCTGTGTTTTAGGTAGGATTCTTTAGATAAAATGGCATAATTCACAGTTGATGAGAGGCAATTCCTGTCTTGCAGCAGGAACTTCCTAATTATCATAATATTCTCTACGATGGGGACTTGCACCTTAAATGGTGTGAATAAAATCCGTGGCTATTCTTTCTGAAATTGTGGGCCTCCAGTTGCTTGAGGGAAAATCCTTGGAGTGGGACAATCAGTTATGACTTTATCCAGTAGATGTCAGTAATGTGCACCTAAATCTGTATTAAATTCGTTTTGTTGTTTGGTTTTTTTTTAATAATCCTTGCATGCATAGAGGATTAAAGGCATAATATAACATGCAACGTTGCTTGGAGACTGAAATGGAAGAAGTAAATGGGATGTATTATTTTTCTTCTCACCAATTGCACTAAGAATTACTCACTCGTTAGAGCTATTGAGTGATATCCCTTGCTGTCTGGGCAAGCACCACTGTTGATTTTGGAAGATATTCATTAGATTATGTATCTTGCAATTACATTGCTTAATTCAAATAAAGCCCTGTATCCCGGGGGTGGATGACCTTTCTAAGCTAACTTTTATTACTCCATACCAGTCAGTAATTCTTCTATTTAAATAGAAAACCAATGCTGAACTTTTTCTTACAAATTCACAACTTTTTTTTTTTTTCCCAGTATGTAATTTTAAGGAAAATTCACTCAAAGAGCTAATTTTGTAATTACATTGACATATGATAATACCTGAGTAGTAAGGATGAGGTAGTGATAACTAATAAGGCTGTGTTTCTGTGTGGGGTGTAACACAACTCTAAAAGGGGTGTGTTTATACTGGAGTTATTCTAGGACATGATCAATCTTTTCTACCAGAGACTAATGTTAATGATGCTATCAAAGGGCCTGCTTTACTTTGTTCACTGTAAAGTTGATTCTAGACAATTAGCAAAGTTCTCTCTTTTTAGCATTATTGATTTTAATATAAATTATATACATTTAATTTAAGTAGTGTCCACCCTTGGTCAAAAGATCAGCAGGACTGATGTGCTCTTTTATGTTGATGCTGGAACTGTAGCGTCCCTCAAATAACTGGGAAAAATACTGCTGCTGTGGTGGCAGTTTGTGTTAGTTTGTGGAGCAAAGTAAGATGTTATTTTACTGAAAAAATATGTTTAGATGGATGGCTGTATTAGGAATAGTATCACTTTTTTGTCTCTCACTGTAAACATTTTTACTGGTAGAAGCTGGGAGTATAGCTGTGCCTTCCGAGCAGTTGAGAGGCCACACTTTTTTTCTGCATTCAGAATATTCCAACATAACTACTAAACCTAAAAATCTCTTTAATTCTAAAGAACATATGTGTGTCCAGTAGGGTGGGAGGATCTGGGTCCAGCTCTGTAGACCTTCACTTGGCCCTAATGAAACTCAATGTGTTACTCTATAAAGAACTAAGCCTTGAAAATGTCACCGCCTTGTTTTCTTCCCACAGAGGTCACGTTTGGAAGGATGCAACCTTCAAGGCCCTGATTCAGCTCAGTATTTGGGAAAATTCCTAACTTCACACCTGCTGACCCACTGATTTCAAGGCAGATATACTCGACAACAGCGCTGAGGTGCCACCAAGGGTGTAAGTTTAATAATTCACACACACACAAGCATTTGTCAGCTACAAGATAATCAGTAACACGTAGTGATTTAATACCAAAAAAAGCTCCTCTGAAAGCCTGGTTCTCATACAGGAATCCTCTGGTATTTCCCATACAGATTTACTAGGAAAGAGTTTCTCTGTGAGGTGAACACGCATGTGTACCCACACAGGCACACGTGTGCACACACACACACACAAGAAGATTGTTTTCTAACGACTGCCAAAATGAAAATACTAAAATATTACTAAAATAAAAATAGAGACATGAGCATGAGTTTTAGGGCAGAGACACTGAAAGGAATCCAAAGGAGTTAAATTCCTTTTCAATTCAATGAGACATAACTGACTAATTCATTTAGGCCTTTTCATTATAACTCCTCCTGAGACTCCTCCTTCTTCTGTTCCTATCGGTATCTCTCCGTGCTTATAGACACTTATAGTAACCTGCCCTGTTTCAGAGCCATACTTATTCTTGACATAGATGCTGTATTTCCCCGTGTCTTCATTACAGACTTTCTCTATGGTAATTGTGACAACTGTGCCCTTCACATCCATTTTGTAACGATCTTTAAAGACAATAACCTTCTCATTTTTGAACCAGGTGATTTCTGGGTAAGGATCTCCAGATACACAGCAAGTTAAACACAGGGTCTGTTGGTAAAACAGATAGCAGACATAGATAATGAAGATATAAATAAGCAAGGAAATTCAGTTAATGAGAAATTAAGAAAAATAAAAATCAATTCTCTTAGATTTTCAATAGGTGAGATTCCAGGAATGACTCCTTTTCCTGATACCCTCCAGTACAATCAGGATTAACCTGATTGAATTTACTGGGCTTGAATCATATTTGTGCTACTATCTTTTTATAGCTTTCTTACACTGTACTTAAATAGGCACAAGGTGAATTTGCAAGTACTTGACAGGATTTTGATTCTGCCTGTGTACCAGTAAAGGGGAATGTGACTCAGAAATGTAAGTGGCATGTTTATATGATGGGAAAATCAGGTCCAGCACTTAAAAGCCTTAGTCTAAGCCTATGAAATGGGAAGGCAACAGAAAGGATCTGGCTGTGAAACAGACCCAGGAAGCAGCAACATCCAAAGCCTGCAAGAAAGAGGTTCTGTGCCACAAAGAGCACCTGGATGTGCAGAAGCACACGTGTGTTTGGAAGAACCATCAACACTGAAGGGGCCTGATACAAATATTACTGAGGGTACCACTTCACACCTTTGGCACTGCAGTAGCTCAGAAAAGCTGCTGGGAACATACAGGAAGTATGCTGGGAACAACAGGAACATACAAGTAGTTTTCTCCCTGTCAGTTATTCTTCTGTGTCTGCGCAAGGGCCAATTATACCAACAGTTACTCAATATTACCTTGTCCTCCATGATGGTGGCAACATCTGGCAGACCTTGGACAACTCTGGCGCGACCTGGGAATGAACAAATATGACCTTTTAGTTTTACTTGCCAGTGTCCCACTAGGCTTTGCTTCACAGAAGGAAGGAAATTAATTTACTTACGCTTTTCTGCTATTGCTGCTTCCCTGGAAGTGAGAGAGAGAGAATTTTAGTGGTTTTATTCATTAGGCATTGTATTCTCAATACAGAATATGATGCTCAAATTAGATTTGTTTGTTAAAATATTTAGGCAGAACTTACTTTAGCCTTCTGTGCTCAGCCAAGGCATTTTCAAAAGCTGCAAGGAATGAAAAGGTTTTAGGAGAAGTTGCTGTTTATTTCATTTGACTTAGTAGATTTAACATAATGTATCTGTGTTAGAATGGTATTTGTGCCCATAGATATGTATAGATATCTAGACAGTATCTATATCTGCCTTAAGGAAATATGACTCTATTTATATACTACTGAAATAAGCGGGATCTAGTACTCCCTTTCCAAAGAGAAGTCCAGAGGAGGGAAAAAGAAAACCAACTTTGAAAAGTTTGGAAAAGTCTTTGTAAATCTGAAGCCACATTCTCTTTTTCAAGATGCCACCTGTAAACTCTGTTGGTCTGTGAAGGAATCGGACACATCCCAGGACCAGCTGCCCTCCCAGTCACCCTTTCCCCAGGAGTGCCTTACACTGTTTCAGATTTCGGGAGCAGCAAGGCTCTCTAAAGGCTTCAATCCTTTCTGCCAAGTACTTCTCTCCTCGTGTTTGCTCTGACTTCTATGGGCATTTCACTGTCCTGAACCCAATTTCATAGTGTGCTCTCATGGAACTCATGGAGCTCAAATAAGTGGAGAGTAATCACTGCCCATGGTTAGAAGGAATCTTGGAAAGCAGCTCAGGTGTGTCTCACTCCTATGACGGTATCGTTTGACTAAGCTTACCTTGTCCAGACAAGTCAGTTGACAGTTTGTGAGAGTTGTTCCCGTCAAATAACTCCAGGGTGTATTTTCCCTTATCTGCATCTGTTGGGTTCAGTATGTGAAGCCAGATCTGATTCATTGTGCTCCCAGTTTTCAGTCTGTCACGACTTTCCAGTTGTTTCTCCCTAAGTAAACAAATGATATAATTTCAACAGTATTTAGCAGAGCTGTAAAAATCAGGGTGCTAACTTTTTGTAGACCTATATTGCTTAGAATAAGAGAGTGGGAGTCAGGACCTCACTGTTAATTTCATGGAGAATTATGTGCTCAGCCACTTTTGAAAATCTCACGGGGCATCTATCAGTGTTTTTAGGCAGTTTGCCAAACCTCTAAAAACTCTACAAAAAGACCTCTTAGTTCTTATTTAGGAAATTAAATAGGATGTAGATGTTGAATATTTGTACACGCTTAGCCCTTAAACATTATTAATAATTGGCCTTCTTATATACATGTGTAGGTGGTACCTAATAAAACACCATTTCTCTATTTTATGAAGGTATTCTGAGGGTAAATTAGCTAGTGTTTGGAATGAATTTTGTAATGTTTGGGAATATTTGTTAGTCAGAGTGGGCTAATAAAGTGGTGTAGGGATGTAAAAAGTAGTAGAAATAAAGAATTTGAAAAAAACAACAATTTCTTTTCCTGTCTGTTACTGAGCAGTACCTCCAATGGTACTGAATCCACCTTGGATTCAGGACTCTGTAAGCCTTCCAAATATAGTTTGGATTCTTACTTGTGATACCAGGTTGTTTTCATGTAGTCTGTGTAGTACTTCACATCTGTGTAGATTTTGATGCCTTCTTCAGTAGGCTGAATCTTCAGAGGTGTTGCAGAAAGAGCTAATAGTGTAATTGAAAGACTGAAATTGAGGAAGATGTTCAAGAATGCACAGTTTTCCACATTACACAAGCAAAAGCCCAAGCGACCTATTAACATTTCTCCTGGAGAATGTGGCTAGATGAAGGCTGGATGGAATTCTACCTCTTGAAGACCCTGGATCTTTTAGCCAACAGCTGGTAGAAAACTGTCAGCATCTCTTCTAGAGACCTGGGTCTGGAATACATATCTCAGGTTGAAAGAGTGCAACTTGTCGAAATTCACAAAGCAGGTGATGTGACAAGGAGCGGGCTGCTGGCATGTAAAGGTCTCAGGTTTAATTTGTAAGTTCAGAGGGGTTTATGTCCCTGAGTTTATTTACTGACCATCCTCCTTGACAGCTCAAAGGTGCTCCTACAGGAGTAGTAAATGGCTGGTATCGTACTTGATGCAAACTCAGCTCCTGAGCGGTTTGCTCTCATCATGAGACCCCACTTCTCTCCCCTTCTGTTATTACTATGTCAGCTGCTGAGAAAATGACATACCACTGATCCTACACAGCTCCTTGAGAAGGTCTTCAAAAGCTGCAAAGAAATAAAGATTTAAGTGTCTATAAATACAATATTTAGCAAATCACACCTGATCTACAACTTAATTTCATTATGTTTAGAGTGTGTTATGTCTAGTAGTTATTCATTGCCTTTTTCTGATGCAAAGCTTACTCAGAATGGAGTTTTTGCCACTGACTCAATTATTTTTAGATGCTGGGCATTTCTTACTAAATTTAGATGCTTCTATCTTCCTTAGCACTCAACATATGCACCAGACTGCCTCACAGAAAGCAGATTTATGTAGCGGGTTTAGATGATAGATTCCAGATGCCAGGGTAGGATTTAATCGTTGAGAAGCAGAAACTTCTGATTGATACTGAGTTGAAGTGACTGAAACGTTACTGAGCTTTTAACTGTGGTGCTTGACAGAATTTATAATGCAGTCATAGCTTGATAAATGACTATATATGTAAATGACATTAGAAGGTCAGAACTGCATATTATTTTTCCATTTCCAGAGTGTATTCAGAACACTGAAAAGTGAGGCAGGATTCCGTAGTAACATGTAACTGTTTTTCCACCTGATGTTGTCTTTAACAACTATTGTGTCATTTTAATTTAGCCTAGGTATTTTTTTCACTGTAAATGAAAGTTTGTGGAAGGTTCTCTTACCTCCTTTTGTGAGGTCAAGTTGGGTGTAGTCCTCTCCTCGGTCATCTGAAACAAGGGCTTTGTACTGGCCCTCGTCTGCTTTGGTTATCTAGAAAATATATATGTACATATGTAATATTTATTTTTTAAAAGCCACAAACACACACACCCTGACAGAAATGTCACGTATCATTGAAATGGGGCTGGATTTGGAAAAGGGCGAAAAGCTGAGGTTTTCTTCTTCCCTTCCAATGAATTTGGTTGGCTGGATCACAAAGGAGAGCAAAAAAAGCAATTCCCTCCTAAATCTCCTTTGAAAGGTTAGAGGGGCCCTATGTACATTATGAACTGCTATCAGTTATGGGGAATCAGCTTTTGCCCTCAGTCAGTGGGCACTACCCAAAACACACATTGAACATCAACCCACATTTTTTGCATTTTCGTGTGATCACCAAAGTCTCTGAGTTACTTTATGTTTTTCACCTTTTTAATAAGAAGAGTTCCCATGCCAGTCTGTGGATCAAACACACCACCTGCTCGTTCTTTCTTATTGAAGAACCACTGGAAGCTGGTGTCCTTTCTCAGGTTTGTTGCCTGTTTAAAGTCAACATTTAGAAGTCAGGGTTCCAAATACATTCTATATCTGAATGTTTGGGTGTCCTTCTAAAGTGAAACATCATTTACATTAGAAGATTGCTGCAGAATCTTAGAAACTTCCTTCTTTATTAAATACCTGTCCAAGATATACTATCTCTAAACTTTCATTGGTCTGCAGATAAGCTTTTTGATGAGCACTGTTCATACATACCCTTCCCTTAAAATTCACACCTCAAATTTCATGCTAAAGAAATTGAAAATGCGTGGCTGTATCACATACATACACACAGTTGTATGTACCTTGCA
>BJBW01003265.1:12193-102915 GCA_004320125.1 Scolopax mira
GAAAGACTCACCCTGTCCCTTTGCTTGCAGCCTGGGGAGGAGAACGGCAGCAGCCAGCCCCAGACACCCTACCTGCTGCCGTGCCGGGGAGAGCCATGCCGGACTCCTTTACCATCCACTTCCTCAAGGTGTTGAAGGAGCTGCTGGCCTTCGTGCTGTTCAGTTACACCGTGCTGGTTGGGGCACTGCTGCTGGCTGGCTGGACCACCTACTTCTTGGTGCTTAAATGAGAGCTCTTCTTCTGCTCCTGCAGCTGCAGGCTGGGCAGAGGTGCCAGGCTCCTCTGTTCCGCTCGGTCTCTTCCTCTTACCCCGACTCTGCAAGCATTTGGTTTCGTTACTGCCTCATCATAATTGTATTTTCTTATGTAAAAATAATAAAGGTTTAAAAAAAAATTATCTACATGTAGGCATTTTACAGATCTTTGTGTCTCCTGCAGATCCTTTGTGCCTCCTAGACATTTTCCCCCGTTCCTCAAAATATTTAAAAGCCTCCTGGTAGTTTTCTCCCAAGATTCCCACCCCGCCTGGAGAGCACGGCAGTGTCTCACAGCAGAGGGACAGGAGGGATGCAGCACCGTTCAAAGATGACTGTCATCTCCAGTAAACAAGTCCTGCCTTGTCTAACTCTGCCTCATTAAGGGTGTGAAGGCAGAGATAAAGAAATTATACTTGTAATTTTTTTTTTTTTTTAGAAGCCCTGGGAAAAGACATTTCAAATCAGCACAAGGCTTCTCTATTTTCCCTCTTCCCCTTCTTTTGTTTTATGAGACAAACTTCACGGGGTGGGGGTACCAACACATTACCTACAGGCCTATTATTTGGAGCTCTCAAGTGTGCAAGGCTTTTCAACAAATGCTTTACACAGTTAGCTAGAAGATGTGCCTGAGATAGAGCACTGCCTTGTTAAAACTAAACTGTGCTGAGCATCATGGAATCATGGAATTGTCAGAGCTGGAAGGGACCTTCTCGAGATCATCCAGTCCAACTCACTGCCAAAGCAGGAGTCCTGACAAACTCAGGACAGCATCCAGGTGGGTCTTGAAGATCTCCAGAGAAGGGGACCCCACGACCTCCCTGGGCAGCCTCTGCCAGGGCTCTGGCACCTTCACCATAATTTTTCCTCATATTTGAATGGAAATTCCCATGTTCCAGCTTGTGCCTGTTGAGTCTCACAAAGAAGAGATGGGAATTCCCATAGACACAAAAAGAATAGATGTAATTGATCAAGCCCTTCAGGTAGAACCATACAGGAAACCTTTGCTGCAGAAGCTGGGGATTATCAGTAGTGTGGAACTAACCAGAAGCAAAAAGCAGAATCATATATTCTTGAAAAACAAAAATGAAGTTAAGCTGGGGGGAGGGAGGGGTGAGGGGAGGGGGGAGGACGACAGAGCAGAGCCTGTGGCAGCCAGTCAACGCTTCTGGTGACCTGGCCCCCAGCTGTGGGCTGTTCTCTCCTGAGTCGGGCTGGCCTATCGGCTGTCTCTGAGCAGGGTAACACAGAGGAACGGGCCAAGCGCGGCCAGAGCTAAACGCTCCTAACGCCATTTCTGCTTCAACGGCCGGTGACGGCGTGTCCCCAGACCAGCGTCGTTACCTGGAGGGCAGAGCCGTCGCTGGGTCAGTCCGGAGCGGCCTCATTCCGCGGCCGGAGGGGACGGACGGATAAACGTCCCTCCATCGCCGCCTCAGGCTCGCGCCGTTCCCGCCCTCACCCAACTGCCACGTGCCCGCCCTCTGCGCATGTGCCGCGCCGGGACGCCGGCCCCACACCCTGCCGGGGCGCGGTGACGTCACTTCCTATGCAGCGGCCAGGCCCAAGATGGCTGCGGGCAGCCGGTGGCTTCGCGGCTGCTGCTCCCTCCTCAGGTACCGCGGCGGGAAGGGGGCCCGGGGGCGTCTCAGCGGAGCTCAGTCGGCGGTTTGCCGGGCGGAACTCGGCCCCTGGGCTGGGTCCCTGCCGCTGGCCGCCATGCCCGCTTGGTTTGCTCGGTATCGTCACGGCGGCTGTGGCGGCCTGTGCCACAGGAGTGGCCGTGTCGCCCCTCACCTGCCTCCAGCTGCCACAGCACAGCGGGGATAGCAGAGGCAGCAGGAGCTGCGGTACCTATACAGCCCTAGCTATTGGCGGTCTGTAGCATAAGAGTATATAGCATAACTGAAGCCTGAAACTGAGCAGTTATTTTCAGAAAATTGCTGTACAACAAAGAAATTCTCTCGACTGAGTGCTTCTATGTTTCTGCTGGAGTATTTCAGTAATAGCAGCCTGACCCCACAGACAACAACGTTGGATGAAAGTAACGCTGACTACCAGGGGCCCTAAGTGTCACTGGATCGCAGCAAATTCATTTTGCTCTCATTACCTTTCATATTGCTCACCTGCATGTACCATATACCACTTTTAAGCATGCTATTTAATTTGTTTTTCAATATTATTGAATATTAGCAGTGCATTGGTACTAGATAAGATACATTTCCTCTCTCAATAGATTAATAATGCACTAATTATCACGCTTGTCTTCTTGCACTTAAGTAATACAGCAGAATTTAAACCAAACTTACTCATACTTACTCATACTCTTACGCAGCTGCATTACAGAAACTTGGTAGAGACTGGGTCACCTGCAACAGCTTCTAGGTGTTCTTTTCCTGTTCGATACCTATTTCCCATTGCACACTGGTTATTCCTTGTGCTTACCGTTGTTCCTTGAATTTCCAGACAAAGCTTCCCTGTTCTGGCCCACATCAGGAGACGCTGCCTCTCGGGCGGGAATGGACGATGGCACCAAATGGTGGGCGTGGGGCTGGGAGTGGCCTTGTGTGCAGTCCCAGTCGTGGAGGTAAGGTATGGGGGGTGAGGCACAGACAGCACCCACTCGATAGAAAGAGTTTAATATTCAAATGCGCTTGCTTAGCATTTGACAAACTAGCACTTACCCTCAGGATTGTATTCCTCCTTGGGGATCACAGGTGTTTAAGCCGTGTAGTTGTTAGGAAGAGAAATGAGAAAGACAATGGCTACCTTCAGTAACACTTTGCAAATACAGTTGTCATGTTCTACAGCAGCAAAACAGGATTGAGAATTAGTCTGTCCAGCCTTGTAACTAACAGTGGTGCTTTTCCTCACTAAGAACAAAGTCAGTGGAAAGATCATGCAAATGTCTTGTCTTTCAGAAGCAGAACTCGGTTTCTCTCAGTAACGATGCCTTGATTAAAAGAGCAGTTTCCTTGGTAACAGACAGTACTTCTACCCTCCTCTCTCAAACAACATACGCACTGATTGAAGCATTGACAGAGTACACAAAGGTAAGCTGAGAGACTACACACTTTGCTGGCAAATCGATACTGGAGATAATAAAGATTTGGCACTAACTACCCGCTAAACTATACTTAAAATGGACTTAATTTTTTTAATAGATTTTAATCAAGGAGGTTTGGGGGTTGAAGGAAGTGGTGGGATAGGCCTCACTGCTCTTCTACACCATGTTGTTTTTAGCTTTGTGAGACTGTTACTTTGAGCTAGAACTTCAGCTGAAATGACCCATGTTTCAGACCTGGGGCTAAAGAAACTTGTAACAGTTATTGGATACCTGCGTACTGAGTAAGTAGGATGCACTACCTTGTATTCTTAGGTATTTTATTTACCTTCTGTGCCCATTTCTAAGGCCACAAACTTGACTTTCATCAGAAGAATGGAGTGAGCCATCTTTAAGTCTGAAACAAGACACAGTTTTAATTTTATAACTAACTACCAATTTGAGTAATTGCATTCCAGTTTACTTCCTTATTAGTACAGAAAGTCTGCGAAGAGACGCTGTGCACAGCAGTACTGCAGGCAGACAGCAGATACAGTCAGTGCCTCCGAAATCACAGTGAAACAGAGAACAAAGCAGCTTTGGAACCATTCAGCAGTTTTGCTAATTAACACCAGTTAACACTGAGACAATGTCAGAGATGTACAGATTGTCACGTAATTGTGTGAAATTATTCCTTTGCAGGCAGTTTATACGCTTGTGTCTCTCTACAAGCAATATGCCAATCTTCTTGGGAAGATGAACTCGGAAGAGGTGGATGCGGTCTGGCAGGTGGTGATTGGAGCCAGAGTTGATGTAAGCAATTGTCTCCCTTCAGTCAGCAATCTGACTGAGCCTCTTAAAACTCTGCTCAGAAAGCTCTCATCTCACTTCCTCACCTTTTCACAAAGGCGCTGTTTGGAAGAGCATTCAATACTGTTACATCTAGTGAAGTAATACTTTTGTTTTACTCCTAGATGACAACAAAACAGCAGGAATATCTAAGGCTGGAATCCAGCTGGATGACAGCACTACGTCTTTCAGAGATGGCAGCAGAAGCTGCATATCAGTCAGGTAAGGAGAAATACTGAGAATTTCCTTCCCTGAGCATTTAGGCAGTATTTATTGAACAAGAATAGAGTTGAGAGAGACACAGAATATACATTCAGTTTACAACTGGTGCCTGGTTTTTAGAGGTACTAAGAACTTATATTCTATTACTGACTAGAGGTCTAAAACTGAGAACGAGGCCTGGAAACTTCACATGTGGTTTAGATCAAGACCAACTGTGCTAAAAAAAGTTTGAGGGAAGCATTTAGTCATTTTAAAATGCTGTGTTCATAGAATCATTTAGGTTGGAAAGACCTTTAAGATTGAGTCCAGCAGTTAACCTGGCACTGCCAAGTCCATCACTAAACCACGTTCCTCAGCGCCACATCTACACATCTTTTAAATACATCCAGGGATGTACTTCCCTACTACTTCCCTGGGCAGCCTGTTCCAATGCTTGGTAACCCTTTTGATGAAGCAGTTTTTCCTAATATCCAATCTAAACTTCCCCTGGTGCAACTTAAGGTCATTTCTTCTGGTCCTATCACTTCTTACTTTGGAGAAGAAACCAACACCCATCTCTCTACAACCTCCAGTCCTGGGAGCTACACAAATAAGGCCACCCAGGGAGTCCAGCAGGTCTTCCTAGCTGGATTTATTTTGTTAAAGAATGAGAATATTTGCCTTGCACTCAGGAAAGATACTAATTTTGGTCTTTTCTCCCAGTATACACACTTTCACAAAAAAATGTAGAGACTTGATAGCTCTGAGATTGAGTTATGGGCTGACTGATGGTAAGTTGGCTGGAGAATTGGCTGTAAGTTACTGGAGTGGAAAAGGGGAGGAAAGTGATGAATATAGAGAGACACCCTCTGTAAGTGCCTGAAAAAGATGCAGAATCTGTAGGAACATGGGAGGAGAAAGGATTCTGAGTTCAGCAGCACCACAGGCATTCCCTCTGCTGGTAGGTGCCAGGAGAGGACAAGGACTGAAAGCTTCTGGCACATGGTGACTGGGCTGGGCTTAGTTCACAAACCCACCAGCACAAGCTGGTCCCTCTGATCAGACACTGGCTGTAACCTGCTTGGGTGAGAAGAACTCAAGGGGACAAATAAAAGAGCTCCAAGTAGGCATATGGTTGCTTAAGGTAAGTGAACAAATAGTAAATGCATTTAGCATTAATATAGCCCAAGAGCCGTCAAAACACTAAGCAAAGCAGGTGATAATTACAGACAGTCACTTTGTTAATTGAAGGTTTGCTCTAACCCAGTGTGTTTCAATGATTACTTTTCAGGTGCAGACCAAGCCTCGGTGACAGCCCGCAGCCACATTCAGCTGGTGAAATCACAGGTGCAAGAAGTGCGACAGCTGTCCCAGAAAGCAGAGACCAAGTTAGCTGAAGCTCAGACAGAAGAGCTCATAAAAGCTCAAGGAGAGGAATCTTCGTTGCCACAGGGTATTTTAGGAAGTACAGAGGCAGCTGACGACCCTTACCTTCGGGAGGACTGAAAAGAACTTCAGTGTCACCACAGAATACGTGACAGTCAATTGGAAATTGAAGGGTCCCAAACTTTCAAGTGTGGGGTAGTGGTAAACTGCTGAAATTAGCCTATGATTCCATTTTTTCCCCAAACAGGATTGCATTACAAATCAAGTCAGTTCCATGTATCTGGAAGAACCTTGATCTTGTTTGTAAATTACCATGTTTGTAATACTTACGGATTCAATTATTTAAATGTTGAACTATGCAAATGTGAAAATTGCTATCAAGGATAGCTTGTTAATTGTCTCTCTGCTGGGAGGGTCCTACCACTTGTTTGATATGTTTGTGAGAGCACTCTTAACTTAGAAGCTCACCCAGTATCAGCCAAAGAAGTGTATTTAAAAGTTATTATTTTTAACGTGTGAAGTAAATTATGTCTGTTAGGAGATACTGTTATTAGACTGTGCAAAAGCATTGTGTTGCCCCTTTGGATAAGAGATTAAATGCTGTTTTCTTTTTGAATTTAAAAGTTTGTAACCGAGCTGTGTCAAATTACACTTAAATTGCAATCAGGGGAAACACTTGCTGTAGAGCTGAAAATTTCCTAAGGAGTTACCCAGGCTCTTCTTAGTGAAGTTTTGCAGTTCAGTAAAGCAACCTTTTTCACCCAAGAGTCACTGCTTGTAATAAATACATCTGTCTTCCCCAGGAAGCAAAGGGAGATTTGAGTTTCAAGATACTGTAGTTTTAAATAAAGTTGTGGGAACTGCTCTGTACTTCTTTACAAAGCAGTGAGCAAATGTGAGTTTTACATATTTGAATGCTTTTCAGCACAAGTTTTCAGGAAAATAATTCTCTCTTTTTTGCAAGCTTGATGTTTCACTGCAGGCTTCAAAACCACAAGTGTCTTTCACTGTGTTCACTTTCAAACTTGACAGCTTGATATGAAAATTGCAATATTAACTGTATAGACAATCTGAAGATGAGATTGCTTTGTAGAACATTATCCACTAGAACTTCAGCAGTATTGATTTGAGTCAGTTAATCCCCATTCATCAGGGTTTTTAAGAAAACACACATTGATTGTAGGTTTTTCACAACAAATGAGCATCTGATGCACTACATCTGTCTCGAGGCTGCTCTTACTCAATTGAGTTGGGCCTCCTGAGGAATTTTTCCAACTGTAGCATAAGCTTTTCTCTCTGCATCTCATTCTGCTTGCCTTCTGAACAAATGCAATCTCAGCTGCACACCACGGTACATTTATAGATTAAACAGTAAAGGAATTAACAAACCACCTTTCCTTGCTCCTGCTCCTCACCGGCTGCTGCTGTGTCCAAGGAGGATGGCAGAGCCTGGAATTCGAGCTCACCAGGAAGATGCCAGTGCCAAGGTGGTCCCAAACACAGCTTCGGGCTGGAGCACTGGGAAAAAAACCACTATCACAAGAGGATTATTTGCAGCGGTGACAGAACCATGCCCTCAAGAGCCAAATGCAGCTTCAGGTCAGGTTCTAACCACAACTGCTGTGTTTTGTTACACGCTGCAGTGTCCTGGTTTGAGACGGGACACACCCGGCTTTCTTTTCAGTGGTTTTACTTCTCAAAAGGTAAGTCTCTTCTAAGTAATGGCACTCTCTGAAATGAATGACACGTTTTTTCAGACAGTGTCTGCTCCCAGCAGGTAACGGCCACGTTGGGTGCCAAAGGGAGCATCTGTCGTTCGCTTAGTGGCCAGCCCAGCCTAACCCAAGACACATGGGTTTAAGAACATCCGCCAAACTGGTGGCCCAAATGCACACCCAGACTGTGTTCCTTTCAGGATGCCACAATAACTCCACTCAGACGCTGGCGTGGCAGAGATACGGCCTAAGACAGGAGACTGCAAAGCAGCTCATTCCTCCCCCAAGACACAGGCTGTACCCACACACATCCAACCTTCAGACGTGACAGGAACCCACTCATCAGTTCAGTCAAAACAGGAGTGAGGAGCACAAGTGGCTCTGTATTGCCTCCAAAGTGGGGTGGAAAAAGTTCCACACCTTTATGAAGAAGTGGGAGATGCCAATCAGGGCTTAGCCCATGGCTTGCGGAGCCTCCATAGGAGGTGGCACCTCACTCATGTCCCTGTGACACCTATGACTTCCTCTGGCTCCAGTCCAGCTGGGAGGAACCAGCCAGGTCTCACAGAGGTACCAGCCCCATCCACACCCCGTGACAATTCAATTGCTTCAGTAACCCACCGCTAGAAAAAGACTTGCTGCAAAACAGACCCCTATGGCTCAAGTACAGTCCATTAGTAGAGGACACGTTTCTACCACAACCTGATTTTTTAGTTTAAGTACCCTGTATTTGTCACCCCGTTGTGCTTATCTGGAGCTTCTTTTCCAACCCCTGCTGTAGCTGTGTGTTATTGACACTGCACACCTAATGCTGTCATCCTTTACCAGAGTCCACATGATCCACATCTCGGTTGGGTTTAGTTTGTGCACAATCATCAGCTCTTTGTACAAGCATGGATCAAAAGGATTGAAAGGTCTCTGGATCCCAAAAGTCTTAAAGCCAGAGTGGTTCTTTGGGGTCACTGCTATCTTTGCCAGACACATTCCCACAAAGACATCATCTATTGGGAAGAGCTCCATGTCCTCTGCAGTGCTCTGGAGGCGGCGCACTGTCTCTCTAGACATCACATAACCCCCTCCACCTGCATAGAGAGGATAGAAGGAGGCTTTGTACATGGACTCTGGAATAAAATATTTGACCTTGGTGTTCCTGATGGGCCGGGCGTTGGTGATCACATCCCCAACAAAGAGATCCTGTTCAGGGTCGAGTTCTTGTAGGAATTCAACGATGTTGTAAGTGTTGACAAAGACATCATCGTCACCCTTCAGCACAAACCTGGCATGCAGGCAGTCCTCCACAAACCAGCGGAGGAAATGCAGCTCCTTGAGGGTTAAGTTAAAGAAGTTGTCAACAAAATCCCACTGCAAGATGTCATCAAACTCCTGGCTCTCATAAGCCAGCAGCTGGTGCAGGGACTGTACCTGGATTTTGCCTTCCAAGTACCCTACAAGGAATACCAGCTTGATGTGCTTGCCACCAATGGAGACCTCCTTCCCCCACGTGTTCCTGATTGCCACCCGCCGGTCTATGTTGATGGGGGAAGACTTGATGGCCAGCAAGAGGAATGTCTCTTTGCTACACCTGGAAGGCTTCAGCAGGACCGAGAAGTTCCGGCAGTGCTTGTAGGTTAAGAAGACACGGTGAAGCTCCGGGAGGGTGAGAGAAGAATTGGCAAGGGTCAAGTTTGGCAAACACCTGCTGGGCTCAGCACTGTCCAGAACCAGAGATTGCAGTTTCTGACTTGCTACGTCCACTTTCTGCTCCGCTGAGGACGCTGCCAACTTTGCCTCTTTCCTCATGTAAAACACCCACGCCAGCAGCGTGACCGAGCAGGCATAAAGCGCCAGGTTTTTAATCCTGGGATACATGGCAGCCTCTGGCACGGAACCCGGGCCCTGCGCGGTCAGAGGAAGACAAACCGCTGATGAACGAGAGCCGCCACTCGCAGCACTCCCACGCCCGCGGTCGTGCGGGGAGAAGAACGCACCACCCAGCCCGGGGAGGGGGGGGAACCGCCGGGTCTCCGCGTTTCCCCCTCGCCGTTTTTTCTTAGCGCCCACCGAGCCCAGGTGCTGCCGGCGAGGACGGGAACGCTCGCCCCCGGAAGCCGGCGGGGATCCGCGCCGCCCCCGCACCGGGGGAGCCCACCTGGATACGGTCTCGGAGCCTGGCGCTCCACGGGGCCCCCCNNCGGGGCCCCCCCCCCCCGGTGCGCCCCCCCCCCGCCCCGCTCCGCAGAGCCGCCACTTACCGGGAGCCGCTCCACGCCGCTGCCACGAACCGCCCCAGGTGACCGGGCCGCCCCCCGCCCCGCCTCCCGCCGGGGGCGGGGGGCTGGTACCGGGCAGCACAGCCTGCGCATCGCACAGCCCTGCCCGCACCACCCCGCATCCCACACGCACATTATACACCCTACCCCCCACATCGCACCCCCCAGCTCGCACCACCGCACATCGCACACCTCGCCCCCCACCACCGCACAGCCCACCCTGCACCCCGCAACACCGGCTCCTGCAGGAGCTCAGCAGCAGCCCAGGGCAATCGCCAGCCCCGTGGCAACTCCCAGCCCTGGCGATTCAGATGAACCGGGATCCACGCAGCGTCCCCGCAGGTTTTTATTTCCCACTCACTCTTTTCCTACCGACGCGTTACAGGGTCAGGGTCTTCCCCACCGTCGTGGCCACGCACTCCCGGCTCTGGCTACCGGCTGCCAAGGGCCACCGAAGCAGCTGCATCTGGAATTGAACTGTCAGCGGCACCGGCTGGCGTTCTTGACCCTCCTCCAGTTCAGCAGAGTCTTTGTTTTTTATTTTTCCTGTGGAAAGAAGTGTATCTGTCACTGTCTCGACAGAGTACATCACCCTGACGGCCACAGTAGGGGAGGGGGGGGGGGGGGTGTGCCCCCCACGTTAGCACTGACTTCCAGGCCTTGAAGGGAAAAATCTATTTGAGTATGACTTCAGGTAAAAAGCCCAAAAAGCATCTTTAAGCAGGCAAATGATCTGGATGCAGTTTTGCTTTTTGTTAGGCTCTCCTACAACTCCCTAAGACAGAAGAAAGATGCAGAAATACATCATTTTAAGGATCCTGAAAAATCAAGAGTGGAGTAAAATGAGACCTACGTGAGACTACTTCTGAAGACATCCTTCAATGTCCGGGCAAATCGCTTGCTCGGGACAAAGCTCGCTGCCTTTCCTCTTTCAGTTGTCTGGAAAGGATCCCAACTCCTCTGAGAGGACTTATTATTTGTGTGCATTTGCCGACTGAGTGATGCAAATGAGCCTCAGCTCCCAGCTGCAAGAGTGCCAGTCCCCACGAGTCCCCTGCCCCGGAGCACGACCACCACTGCAGCCCCAAGGTGGTGCGTGGGACCCCCCCAGTGATGAGCAAGTGTCAAACGACCACGATTTTGGTGACTCATGGAGCATCCGGGACTGGTAGACACAGCGCGCAGCGGTGCTCGAGCAGCCCACCTGCCCCCCTGGCCGTGTCTGCCACCCTGGCCACCATCATTGTGAGGCATGAGTCACAGCGGAGCATGTGGTCACAAGACACTGATGGCACTGGGTGTGGGGGCAGCTGATTTTTAGGCACTATTTTTTTGAAATATGCACTCGGTGGCCTTGCTGTGCAGCTGGCCAGCCTCCACAGGTGTGCAGGGACACCAAATGAAGCACAAGAGTCCAATCACTCTGGGGTTCCTGCAGCAGCAGCAGCAGTTTTCTGTGCAGCCACCACCACCTCCGGCCACACAACCCACTGCAGAAAGACTTTGTTCTCACTCAAGCTGAAGAGAAGACCTCTTGCACGCACGCTGACCACAGGCACTGGGCTGGAAGGGAAGTAAAAAATACCTGCTAACTAAAAAAACCTGCCAAACTTCAGTTTGTTTGACAGCAGCTCCCTGCTTCAGCAACAGTCTAAGCAAATATTGCAAATAAACATCTTCTTCTGGGGAACAATAATTCAAGGGTTCTTTCCTTCTTTTCAGGTAGCTGCAAAGGCCTTCAGGCCACCAGGCACAGACACAGCCTGGGACTGCAGGGCTCAGAGACGGGGACTTCGCCGTGGGTGACAGAGCATGAAAGGCACCTCAGACCTCTTGAAGAAGGAAGTTAATTGCTCTCTTAAATTAGCAATTAAATCTGATGTCAGAGCCGGGACACAAGGCTCCTTTGGTCTGTGAGCAGCTTTTCAGCATCTCCCTACTACCCCTTCCTTCCCCCACGTCCTCCTGCTCTTGCATTATCCTCTGACGTGCTGGCACTGCTGTTTTTGCAGTCAGAACAAGACCACTGGAAAACCTGCAAGAGGCAGCGTGAGGTTTGTCTCCAGCGGTTTCAGCAACGCTGCGGGCTGAGCAGGCTGTGAGCTCTGCACTGGGGAGGCAGGGGACACCCATCAGGGATTCCTGGTGGTCTCTTCATGGGTGACAACATACCAGGGTCTGTTTCCAGCCCCGCCATGGGCTGGCCGGGGCACCTGGGGTGCTCTGTACATCTCACCTCTAAACCCAAGAGAATAATCCCTTCTGCAAAGTGCTTTGAGATGCGAGTTGGAAAGGGGTGAGGAGCTTATTATGCATCCCAGACAGCACTCCCCACAGCTGCCCACGCCACCGGCCACATTTGGCAGCCGACACAGTGGGCAGCGCTTCTCTCACCCACAAATGTGCTTTGCCCTTCTCCCCTGGCACCCAGAGCTGGTAGGTGTGTGCTGCTCCCAGGACAGCCATCAGCCCACCCTCGGTGCTTGTTCAGACACCCATTCAACAAGGTTTTGGGGCGGGTGCCTGACCCTCCAGCACCCGCAGTCAATGGATGTATTCACAGCCTGGAGCTCAGGATGTGAGCAAGCACCCTGGCAGGACAGCTGGACCGTGCCACCCTCTGCCCAGCCAGCTCCAGCCTCCGTCACCTTTGGCAGACGCCGCGGTTTTCCGGCTGGCCTGATTTTCTTTCTCTGCTTTTGGTTTTTTGCTCTTGTCTTTTCGTTTTTTCCTGTCCTGCGGAGAGAGATGTTTCCACAGTCAGGGCCGAGCTGAAATTCACCGCCCACGTTCCGTCTTGTGACAGCCCTCACCGCTCTGGGTTCTGCCACCGGGATTTAAAGGGCAAAGGAAAGGGGTGAGGGGAAGCAGGGGCACAGTGGTGCGGACGCTTGGAAAAGAGAATCCAGGAAACAGAAAAAATTGAGAGGAAGCACAAGCATTTGCTTTCATGCTCTCAAGTGGAAAAATATACTCATCTATTTTCGTAGGTCCGTTAAAAGTAGAAGTTCTTACTGTTAACATCAATATTAAACAATACTAGTATTTTTTGGATGGTACTTAGGCAGGATAATTCCAGCCCCATTTTGTGGAGATGGATGGGAAGGATGCCTGCCCCAGCTGCAGAGCAGGACATGCTGAACCCCAGCCTGCAGCCCTGCCCTGGGACACGCTCCTTACCTTCTCCTCCAGACTTGGTGGCTGCAGTGGCTGCTCGGTGACCAGGATCCCAAAGTCACATACAGTTGCCACCAGGTCCTCAGTGGCCAGGAGGGTCTCCAGGGTCACTTGCTGGGTGCCCAGGGTTCTCCGAATGGGAGGGTCACTGCGGAATTCACATGGCTTCGCCGCCGCTTTCTTTTTCTGGTTGTCCCTGGGCACGGGAACCTGCAGGACACCAGAATGGGGACAAGCCTCAGTAGAGGGCTGAGGGCCCTTTATCAAACAATAAGCAAACCCAACCCAGCCCCTTGCCCACCACTGCATCCTGACCAAGATGTGTGTAAAACCACTGCTACCTTCCTCCCATAGCAAGAGGTACTTTTGTGAGAGGTCTGAGATGGAGGGGAGATTCTCTGACACTCCAAACTGGCCCAGGAGAAGGGCCCTCATTCCCCCGTCATTATTTTTGCAACTCAGACGTTATTAGGACATTGTTCTCTCCCAGCACCTACCTTGGCATGGTCCTTGTTCTTCCCCTGTCCTGCCTTCCCCTTCGTGACTGCATTTTCTTCTAGATCAGCATCAACAGGCCATGACAGCACCTGCCAGGAGAGAGGAGCTGGTGCTGCAGAGACACCAGAGGACTCCAGCCCAGGGTCACAGTGAACCCAGGCTGCCTCCCAGAGGGGACACAATAGCACTGCTGGGCCTCCCAGCAGCTCTTTCCCCTTTCATCCAGCTCTACCACAGGCTCACCTTGTCCTCCACGACCGAGACAATTGTTCCAGCCTCCAGGTAGGACTTCAACCCCACTAAGTCCCTGACAGTGTGCTCCTTCCTGTAGCTGCAGTCGATGGTGTCTGCCCAGGGCTTTCCAGGGGTGACAAACACCTTTGCTGTGCAGGGACACAAAATAATCTCTGAGGAGAGACCTCTTCTTCCCAAGGCCAGGAAGGGCCCCTGGGACATGATCAGTATCAATTAACTTGTAATTCCTCATTACCAGAGTGGGCCTTGGGCTCCTCTGGGGCTGCAGGCTCCTGTTGTCCCTTTGTTTCTCCTGTGTCCTGAGCAGAGCTGTCCACATCCAGGACGGCCACCATGGGACTTTGATGGATTTTTATTACCTGAAACAACAAGAGATTTCTTGGCACTGTATTTCTGGTTGTATTTGCAGGATCAGGGGGCAGAGATGTTTCCTAAATCCCATTCTCCAGACCACCCTCGCCTTCGGGAGAAGGGGCACCAGTGCCAGGGAAGGGGTCTGCTGCAGAAGAATGGCTGTAAATGCACTTCCATGTGCAGAGCAGCACCGGGATCCCTGAAAGGGACAGAGAATGTGGGAAACAGGGACCAGATGTGACCACATGTGAATTCTGTCCCCAGCACTGCTGCCACCAACACCAGGGCCATTACAAACGGTCTCACTCCTCAGCCTGGAGGTGAAGTCCCCCTTGCTGTGACCTGCTGATGCCTCTTGCTCTCAGGAGCTGGGTGAAGGACAAACCTCAGTGCTGCTACTGTCCTTGATCTCCTCGCCTTCTGCAAACTTGTACGTCACACAGTAGCTGTAGGTGATCACTGGAGCCTCGGAGCCAACCTCCAGCTGCTGCTGCATGCTGGGATCAGGGACTCCCTTGATTTCCCCAATGCTCACAACCACTCGTGCTTCATTCCTGATCAGTTCTAGAAGGAAGACAATCTTGCTATGAAGCTGCAGTGTGCTCCTTCCAGAGTGAGGAAGGTACAGAGCAGGCAGAAGCCTTCAGGATGATGCCATATCCCACCACCTGGCATCCTTCCCTGTCACCCTTTGCTAGCGCTGTGACAAGCCACTGCCACAGGGGGTCACTCCAAAGCCATGCAAACATCTCGTGGGCTCCATGGCTTTGCCTCCCTGGTTAGTATTTTAGACTACAAAGAGCAGATTCAGAGCATAAATGCATTGAGTAGGGGCCATCAAGAGGAGCTTCCCACCCCTGGGTGTCCCCAAGGCTCTGCCCTTATCCCAGTCAGGGATGTGCCATGCTGCAGAGGTGGCACCGCTTCCAGCACACGTGAGCATCTTCCCCAGTGGAAATGTTCCTCTTCAGCAACTTGAGAGGGAAACTCATCATCTGAAACCAGATGGTGTCTAGAAAGCAAAGATGGGGGCAAATCCCGACAGCAAGGCAGTGCTGAGATTGGGTTGTTCCTGCAATCTTTGGACCTCGTTAAGGCTAAAATTACCTGGATTGCAATTACACTGCTGCAGGGTTCTCTGCCTGTCACCCCACTTGTACTGGTGGGGTGAAAAGGCACAGGGAAAGATAGAAAGATTTGTGTTTGAGGAAAGGCAAGAAGGAAGTCAATGCCAGATCCAGAGTTTGCCCTGGGGACTCCTACCTCAACCACGATGAAACCATCTACTGAATCACAGGGTCAGCACAGACAGGTTCAAAGGCGAAGGCTCACCTGGCTGCTTCGCCAAACCATGGAAATGGTACCTCTCGTCAGGCCCTATGTGGATGTCATCCAGGATGGAGAGTTTGGGCAAGCTGTCCACAAGGAAGCCTCTGTAAGTGGGAATGAGGGCCAGTGGGTTCCCCTGGAGCACCAGGACACGGAGCTTCTGCAGACTGGACAGTTGGGAGACCAATCCCACCAGATCCATGAAGCTGTTAAAACTCAGGTCAAGGGAGACAAGATTTGGCCTAAGGAGAGAACCGAGAGAAGAAGGTTGGGCAAACAGCATCCCTCTGAGGATAGAGAGCTACTGCCCTGGGTCAAAACCAAAGAAACAAAACCTGTGTTTCCTCAGCACAAACTGGGTCAAACTGGGGAATCCAATGGTACAATCTCAAAGAGGCCAGTTCCAACTTCCTGAGCCATACGCTCCATTGCCAGTGTGCCCCACAACTCAAAACTATGTTCCTCTAGCATCCATTAACCATCCCACCAAATCATTTGGTGATGCAGCCTGTGCTTTAGATCCTTTCCATGGCAGACTCCCAGCTGGGGTTTTGGGAAAGATGTGGAAAAAAGCAGCTGCCCAGGCCCATAGGAACCTGGTAAGCAGGGTGTCAAGGCTGTTCCCCAGGTGATCTTCCCATTCCACACCTTGTCCACAGACCACAACACTCTCTAAGTGTGAGCCAATGCAGGGCTCTGCACTGGCATTGGACACAGAGCAAAGAGGCAACTCTGCTAAAAGGCTGTCATTTCTTAACATGGGCCACCTTGATGGCTTAAGGTCATCTATTCGCATCTGCCCACCCATCTTTTAGGAGTCCACGTTCAGCCTGTGGTGTTACCAGAAGGTGGCACTGAGGTACTTGTCCTGCGACGGGCTGCACAGCCTGTTGTACCCCAGCCCCAAGTGCTGCAGCTCCGGAGGAGGATGAGCACACAGGTCCTGCAGATCAGCCACAGCATTGCAACAGAGCTCCAGGACCTGCCTGGGACAGAGGGAACAACAAACACCCTTTGCAATGAGCTGTCCCTGGCACTCCCTCAAGCCGTTTGGCTTGTATTGCATTTCCAGATGGGACCTCCTTCCTCATCCTGCTGTCACAAGGCTTTGCTCACTCACCTTCAGTGTCCGGGGCAGGTTGGCTGAGTTTATCCTGCTGATCTTGTTGGTGCTGAGGATGAGCTCCTCCAGCTGATGTAACTGCAACAGACCTTCGTCGACCTCCTCCACCTGCAAAGAGATGCGTTTGGCCAATGTATCCCTGGAGCCACCTCATGGCCAAGGTGACATGGCCACATAGTGTTGATCTGCATGACACAAACGTAACACAGATCAGTGCAACACACTGGGGGGCTTGTGTGTGTAAAGTGGCATCTGGGACAACCCTGGGATGGGGAAGGTGTCATTTTCCCAGGATGTTTTCCCTCCCAACACGGAGCCGTGGTTTCCTGGCCCAGAGATGGGCAGCTTTATGGGCACCAGCAGCTGCACTTACTCCTTTGTTAATGATCCGCAGGGACCTGAAGAGTTGGAAGACGTTGGAGCCACAGACGAGCTCGGGCACCAGCACGGCCATGTCCCGCAGGTGCTGGTCCTGGGGGCTGCAGCCCAGTGGCAGGGCCCAGGGGCTGTGTGGGTCACGCAGCAGCTCCATCAGTGCCTCGGGGCTCTCCTCGCCCAGTGGCACAGTCTCCTCTTGCCCGGCTGGGTCTGCTCCTGGCCCCAGCCAGCCTCTGCGGGGACTCCTGTGTGCATCGAAGCGGGACTTGTTCTGTGGAGAGGGAGAGAGGAGAGGCAGTGACAGCCCTACAGACCACAGACCCCCCCCAGTGTCCTATGGTTGCCCCCCCCCCCCTCTACCCAGCTGCCATGGCCACAGGGGAAGTCCTGCAGACCCAGGCGCCGCAGGTGCTCCCAAAAAGCAGCGGAGACACTGCACCGGCCGGGTGCTGCCATCCAGCCTGAGCCTGGAATGGAATTCCTTGTCTCTGCAGAACCTGTCCCCGTTGCTAGGAGATGGCAGGGACGCGGTTGCCCTGGGGACAGGGGACCTTGAATATAAGAAGTTCCATCTAAACGATAGGAGGAATTTCTTTCCTTTGAGGGTGGCAGAGCCCTGGAACAGGCTGCCCAGGGAGGTGGTGGAGCCTCCGTCTCTGGAGACATTCAAACCCCACCTGGACACGTTCCTGTGCAACCTGCTCTGGGTGGCCCTGCTCTGGTTGGGGGTTGGACTAGATGATCTCCAGAGGTTTCTTCCAGCTCTGTGACCAAGCTCTGCAAGCGGGGACACGGAGCAAGTCTGAGGTGGCACTGAGCTCCCCGGCTGGGAATAAATCCCTGGTTTTCTGGATCTCTCTCTGGGTTCTGGTGGCTCCCCACCAGGGCAATAGCAGGCAGCCTCATGCAGCATTTGCAGGGGGCAGTGTCAGCCCTGGTCCCCTGGCCAAGGACCTGTGCCATGGCATTTGCCATTTCATTTATCGACATCCTGAGTGTCACCCAAGTTTCGGGGAGGAAGCGGTCAGGCTCTCAGCCAGCTGTGAAAGCACTGCTGTTCACTCACGTGGAGGGAGTCGCTGCCACAGCGGCACAAGGCCATCGGAAAACAAAGTTCACAGCTAAAAATACCAGCTCCTACACTTGGAAAAAGTAGATGAGGCCCAGGAACAAAAGCCACAGCTCTGTCTCAGATCAGATTCAGGTCTCCACCGCTCTGAAGTTTATTTGCTTTTTCCAGCAATAGGTGTTGAGGCAATGGCTACAGATTCCATTGTAGGGAGCCTACGGAGCCGTCTGTGTCAGCAAAATTTACCCAAATGACTTGCAGATGCTCTGTGGCATTGGGTGGTTACGTGGTGGAAAGCTGAACTTCCACTTGGGTTTTAGAGGACGGATGCCGACCTGCTCTCTTATCAGCTCAGCAGATTACCACAGCTGTGTACAGATAGGAAAGGATGCGCAGGAGATGCATACCCAGAGTGACATGCCATGGAATGGAATAACCAGGAAAACTGCTCTATCTTTGACAAAGCACCACCAGTGCTCAAATCGTGTTTTGTAGAAAAGCCAAGCTGTAAGAATGCTGCTTCTCTTATTTGTATCACTGTTATAAATAACTGGCCCCCGCTGCCATTGGTTCCCTGCTCTTGGATGAAGACCACCTGTGGTTCCTTGTCTGTCCTCCTTGGCTGTACCCATCTTGGAGGGGCTGGAAGGGGACTGGCAGTGCCCGAAGCCCAGTGGTCTCTTGTCCATGCAAGTTCATCTTGCAACATGCTTTGGGGCACTAACCAGCTGCAACTCTGCTTTTTTGGTGCTTCCAAACAAGCAACCAAGACCCTCCTTCTAACTCACAGGCAACAGGACTAGAGGAAATGGCCTCAAGTTGCGCCAGGAGAGGTTCAGGTTGGGTATTAGGAAAAATTTTTACACTGAAAGGGTTATCAAGCATTGGAATGGGCTGCCCAGGGAAGTAGTTGAGGCATCATCATCCATGGAGATGTTCAAAAGACGGGTTAACATGGTACTGGGGGACATGGTTTAGAGATGGTTTTTCTGTCAGAGTTGGGTTGATGGTTGGACAAGATTATCTTGAAGGTTGCTTCCAACCTAGATAATTCTATGAATCTACCTGAAAGAACCCACCTGTCCCCATCATTGTCTCTGTAGGGATGCTCCTAATAACACCCTGCACAAAGAAACCTCTCTCTCTCCATTTTACCCCCAAATAATAATAAAAAACTCAAATAAAAAAATATCTGCAAGAACTGTCTTTTTCTGGTTCTTCTCCAACACTCTGCTGTGCTGTCTGCTGCCTCATGCCATAGGCCATGGTAACTCATTCTCTTTCTTTGCATTATTTAGCACCTGGGAACATGGGTGGTGCAAGAAGAAATGCATCCCTGTGTGGGATGGCCGAATCCCTCTGCTCAGCTCTCTGGGGTCCCTCCCAGCACGGCAGCAGAACCACATTCAGTCTGTGAATCTCCCTTATTGGGGCTTCAAGCAAACAGCTGGGGCCTGAAGTTAGAGGATGGTGGGACCCAAATGCAACATGGTACAGGGGAAATATCTCAAGCCCCAGAAATCGGTTCAGCCTGGAGAACACTCCTTGTACCAGTCCCAGGGGCTTCGGAGAAGTTAATGTGCATACCAGGCTTTTTATTTTCAGAGATTATTTCATATGGAAAAATTCACACAGAATTGATTGTTTTCACAATCCTTGTGTTCCTTGAAAGTCTTCTGGTGACTTGCCACACATTCATCCTGTATCTATGACTACCTTTCAGGAGTATCTTTTATCACAGCAGTGGGAAGCACAAGTGTGTAGATGTCACTGCATATTGACAAAGGTATGTTCATAGAGGTGTCCTCTGCCCTCCTTTCTGTTTAAACTATCAGCAGTTCTGCAGGTTCTCTTCTGATCACAGCCTCATTCTTGTAAATCCTAGGAACAATTTTTCTCTGTTTTGGTGAGCATGAGAAATTTTCTGCATTTAGTCACTGGGAACAGAAAATAGCCTCTGGGGAGTTTAGAGGAAAGAGTGATCAAGATGGGGAGGTGGAATCCTGGACATCCTCAGCTGCATGACATGAGGTGGTCACACCTTGGGGACAGGGTCTTAAAGACATACAGATAAAGGATATAGATATATATACACACACACATACATATATATATATGTTGACCTAGAGGCCTGACATGTCTTGCACATAAGCCCCTCATGGCTTTTTCCCTCCCTGCATGAGCCCACTCTTAGACTGACCCCGTGGGAGAAGTCTGCTGGCTTTGGGCACCAGAGAAGGTTGCTGACTTTGAACACCAATGATGTGCTTCCCTCCTTCAACCATGCTTTTTTAAAAAAACAACAGAGTTTATGTTCTAAATCCTACATTTTGGAGAACCCAAGGATTTAGACGGGGTGGCTAAGCCAAGCGTCCTAAAATTCTAGTCAAATAGATGATAAGAGACACTGTGTCAGTTTGAAACTGCATCTAGATCACAATCAGCGAGGACTCATTTGAACCAACTTTTGATTTAATCTTTCAAAAAAGAAAAAAACCCCAAACTATCACCCACAAAAAAAAACCCCAACCAAAAAACAACAAAAAAAACCAACCCATGGAGGAGCCACTGACGCAAAACCCCACAGTACTTAAATGCAGCGCAGCTGTCCATGTCTACAGCAGTCCAGGCAACAAGCAGCTTGAACACCAACATCCAGCTCGCTTTTGGCCAAATCAGCTGCTCTCCAAGCCCGCCATGAAACGCCAAGCAGGTGGGTGCGATGTGTTGTAAGGCTGTGCTGGTGGATGTTCATCACTAGCTCAGACACTTAATGTCTACGCGCTTTAGAAATTTATCACCCTGAACAAAACCAGGAAGTTTTGCAGAAACGATGCAGAGGCTTGGGACTAATCTTTGTATTCTTTCTTTTTTTCCCCTCCCTCTCTTCCTTCAAATGCAGAGATCAACAGGTTCGCAATCTTCCTCTTCTGTTCACTGGTTCCTTTGGTCTCCTTGGCACCAACAGCTACCTCAGAAGGAAGCAAAACTACTACAGGACAGATACAGAAGCATTTTACTACCCAAATAAAGCCCTTAGCATCAGTGTTAGAAAGGCAAGCAACAATCCTGTTTAAAAAATACGTAAGTGTACTATTTTGAATTTCCTGTGTCTATGTCTGTGGAGAAATCTCTTGAATTATTTCTTTTCTGATAGTCTTTCTAGTATTTTATAATATTTGGGTTATAGATTCACAGAGTGATATGGGGTTGGAAGGGACCTCTGGAGATCATCTAGTCCAACCCTCCGACATAATGGGGGTAACATATGGGTTAGAAGATAAAATAGACTCTGCTCTCTATTCCATACAGGAAGGAAAGTACTTAACGTTGTATTATTTTAGGGCAGAGTTGGAGCAATGTCTGGTGACAGCTGGGGAGAGCTTGGGCAGCTTCGCCTCATCTGACCGCTAGCTCCAACCTTCCAGACTGAATGCATTGTTCCTTCTCCATCTCCTGGGTCATGCTAAGCTTGAGGCAGGCATCTTTTTGAATGAAACCACTCAGATCACTGGAAAGAGGGAGAGAATTACCTTGCTCTTCAGTCCGATCCTAATAGTAGAGCAGTCAGGAGCATTTCTGCCGAAAATCCTGCTTAGTCCGTCCTTTCCTCAGGGACAGTAAAATGTGCACTGAACCCAAGCTTCAGACAAACTTCCAGTTCCTGGGGAATGCGTTCCCAAGATGCATGTACATTGATAAAAATCAACGTAAACATTTTCCCTGAATCCATTCTTGAAATCAGCTTCTGCTAAAACAGATGAAAATATGCTCAGGTCAAAGAAAATCTCTTGCAGGAGTAGATTTTGCTCATATTGCAAATTAAGAAAAGAAGAAAAAAGAAAATACTTAGAAAAGCTGAAAACAAAGCCAGGCAGGCTGTTAAGACAGAAAGCTCTGGCACAGTGTGCAATACCTACTCAATAAAAGGAGCAGAGGTGTTAATACAGCTATTGAACAATAACAAAATACCTCCAAAACACACACAAGCTGAAAGACAGGTATGTGCCCAGGCATTCAAAAATGAAGGAACTACCAGGAAAGATGTAAAGATTAATAATTTCTCTCTCCTCTTCCTCCCCTCCAGAATGTGTGCAGCTCTGTAACACCCAAAACTCTGCAGTGGCTCACTGCCAACTCCCAAGACCAAGACACGTTGAAAATACCCGAATGCCATGCTTTTGCTCCAGATTGCTGCACTCTCCACATTTTCCACAACATTTTGCAAAACGTGAGAAGCAATATAGAATTAATCTGTGGTAAGGATTTAACTCAGTTTGTCAATGCAAATATCTACCAGCTAAATGTGACACTGAGCGAACGAGCTGCGTTTTACACCTGCAAGGACAAGGACCTGCCGCAGATGGACCATAGACAGGACCAGAGTGTGAAAATGGCAAAGAGCAAGACATATATCTGGTGGGTTTTGCAGAAATATGAACAATTTATGCAAAATACAACAAAAATATACTCTTCAGCAGAAATGCGGGGATGAAAAAAAATAACTTGAAGATACTAGACGCTTGGCCAAATGTGCCCTTTCAGTAGTTACGCGATCGCTGTGATGCCAGGAACAGCATTGATAATGTACTTGCTATTCTGTGTGTTTTAACTATAGTTTAATTTAATATTTAAAGAATGAATGTCTTAAATTATTTATCATATTTATTATAAAATTATTTATACTGTTTTATTTGCAACAGCATATAAGAAGGATGAACTGATGTAACTCAGGGTGATTTAATTAACCAATCGTGCTATAACTAAGCAAACAGGAAAGCATGACTTCAGTAATTTTAGTGTTATTTACATTTTTATCTTGCAATTACTTTTTTCAAAAGAAAAGTTGATTGTCAGTAGACCGATTTTCTATTTCTTTATTTGCTAGTTAACTGTATTTATAAATCTATGTAATACATCTATTTTTATAAATTTATTTAAGCAATTATATAGTTCACATATATTTATTCAGATTTTTAACTTTTATATTTTAATAGTGAAAGGGATGAATGATAGATTTGCTACTTAGTAGGTGAATGGCTTTAGTCATTTCCTGTCATTGTATTCAGATAAAACCTGGAATTTAATTAAAATAAAATGAAATTAAAGTAATAATGGTTGATTCTATTTTTACTATGCGATTCTTTTTTTACAGTATTTTTGCACTGAAAACCTAGTGTTTTATTAAACAGCAAGTTAACTAGTTTTTTCTGGTCCTTACAATAAAAATATTAGAAGCATCAATATCACACATTCACCTTTCCCATCCATTTCTAATCATAGAGATGAAGCAGTTTTGTTTCTTAAAATTCCAACTCATTACTCACTTGGATCCACTAGTGGAGAAATTGTTTTCTAATGAGCCCCTGCTTCTGAAGGCTGAATTCTGCATCTTGGCTCCAGAGTTGGGTTTGGGTTTACAAGTTTTTGTGGTTCACGGCCACCTCCAGCTCTGCTGGAAATATGCTCATTAGCTCAGACACAACCATCACACTGAAACGAGGCTGAGCTAATTATCACAGCAAAGACACTCAAATGGTCTAGGAGCAGCAGGACTTGTCATATAATTGTTTTCCTTTTTTTTTAATCAACTCATCACAACAGGAAGGTTAATAATAACAATAATACAATTATTTGAGTCTACCAAATTTGGAGGCAAAGTCTAAGCATTAGAATCAGTTCCAAAATTATCTATTAAAAAAACCCAACCAAAACCAGTTCAAAAAAACCGACACTATTTATCTATATAACAAAATAAATTTACTTGGAACATCCACTTAAAACACAAGTAAAGGATTGCTCCTGTTCCTGCACCATCCCCCGTGTTGATTGGTGGGGGTCCATACCAGCACACAGCCCTGTGCAGGGTTGACCTTGCTCAGGAGTATTCAGATTTGTGCTCTTGAACGCCCAGGGAATTGCAGCTGGACTGAGCCCCTGCATCCAGTGGCACCAGTGCTCCTTCTCTGTGAGGCTGTGAAAAGCCCAAGAGGGGCTGGAGCGAGGGATTTTGGTATCAGTTCATCATCTTCCACCCTCCTTCCAAATCACCTCCACACAAATACATCAGTGCCCAACTCACCCTTCTGATGCGGTGGTTCTTCACCCCAGACTTCAGAGGGGTCTCTTGACATCAACCAAGTCACCACTTGTCCCCAAAAAAGCACTAGTCTGGAGTGGCCCTAGAAAAGTATGTTAGTTTCCCAAGAGGAACAGAGGGACCAAGCTCCTTGCTACAGCCAGGGGAAAAATTCCTCCCAATGGACACCACCATGGAGATGTCATGTAGTGGTGACAGGCCAAAGGATGCGGGCAGATCTGAGACCATTACCCTGGTTTCTGATGTTAACACAAGTAGCACAGCTCTCTGTTAGTGCCACACTAGCACACCTTGAATTCAAAGAATTCAGAATAAACCACCTCTCTAACCTGTGGGAGTTTGTGCAAATATGGTGAGCGCAAATCTGGGTATTCACTCGTGATATCTTCTGCATCAGAAAGGCACCCACCAGTCCTGGAAGTCTCAGTGCTAACAACCCCTGTGAGAAGCCCACACTGGTGGCTGGGGCACTCTCAAATCACTCTGCTTAATTTCAGGTCTACCAACTTTTCCTGGGTTCAAAAGGTGCAATTCTAACCTCACATCCTTAATTTTTAATAAAGAAAGAATGGAAAAGGATCACTGTCTGGGGATGTGCTTATCCCCAAGGCAGAAGCAACATCTGCTGACCTTATCAGGTAGGGTCAGCAAACCACTACAAACAGGAAGACATCCTGAGGGCTTAGACATCACCATTTCCAATAGTTGACACAAACCACTTAAACCTTGCTAAACCAGCGGATTACCCAGGGCCACTCCCTGTGGTTTCTCCTTTCATGCACCTCTTTTCTTGCACCTTCTGAACACGTAAATAGCTGAATCGAAGTGTCTTCCTTGGAAAGGGAAACAGGTTTCCTCAGAAACTCAAACAAGATGTTCAAGTGAGTCAGATGGTCTGTCCCAATTCGCATCATGGGAAGTGCAACCTGAAGAAGAAGAGTTGTTCTTCCCCACGGGGAAGATATCACACCTCGAGCCTGAGCTCACCCACACGCGATGCTCACTTGGAACAGGGAGACACAAACCTAAGTTAAGAAGGGCCAAGATACACCGAGTTTCTTAAAAGGAGTCCAAGCTTCAGCAGTTCAACAGGGATTCAAACCTGCAAAGCCTTCTTGACAAGCAGTTTCCCATTTATCCTGACTGAAAATGAAGCCGTTGGCTTTCAAGATCCATGAGGAATTTGAGATGGAGTCATCACTGGTGGCCTTTGTAAGAAATGTTATAAGGGCAAGCAACAGCAGGACTTCAGGATGTGATGAGTCTAACTATTTGTGGGTTCGTTTCCATTTTGTGATGGAAAGGCATCATGGTTTGTGGCACACACACCTTGTTCTGAGATAGGAACACATTAAGCATCTCTCTTAATGATGACAACAGTGACTACTCTGTGTTTGCACACAGGAACTTCCCCAACACCCAACTATTCAATGTCTGCCACCTCCAGTGATGAGCACACTCAGGAGGAGAAAGTCCACAAGGATGGGGATAGCCATAGAAAAGCTCTTGAGAGTAAATAAGGGTAAACAAAATAGTAGTATTTTTTAAAAAATAATCTAGTGAGCAATGCTTGTACTTCTAAAGAGAGCCCTGAGCAGTTTGCCCATTGAAGTGACAATTCCCTTCAGCAGTGATTTCACTTGGTACTAATTTCCATTGAGCAATTGTAGGTCCAACTTTTGGCACTGTTTGAAACGAAGCCATTTCAAGAACTATCTTTTGGCATTATCAGCTACAGTCATACTAGCCTCGCTGAAATCACCACAAAGTCAGCAGTAAAGAAACAGTGCTGTCCAGCCACAGCTTCCTCTCGAGAAGTTCGATAGCATCATTGCATTAGCATTGGCATTTCTATGCTTCGTGTGAAGAGCAAAGTGTTGGTTTAATCACTGTTTCAATAGCACTGTTCCTCTCAGAAAGGTTTGATAACATCATTGCTGTAACCCCGGCATTTGTATGCTTGGTCAAGAGTGAAGTAAGGCTGCAGTATTGGTTTATGGCTGCTTAAATAGCAGTGAAGAATCACTGCCTTCTACTAAAATGCTTTATGAGAGATTAAGATAGAGATTATAAAAAAATTAAATGCAAACAGAGTAAGAAAAAAGTTATTCCTTCTCCTGGAACCACAGGCCTGACTCATCAAAAGTTTTCATAAGCTGTATTAAGTCAAAGGCATCCATCACAAGAATGAGATTAACCAGCATCAACTCTTGTGCAATGATTTTAAAATAAAATCTCTCTTTTCCCTCATCTATTACCTTTCACTTCAACTAGAGCATCAGTCACCCAATGCTGCTTCCAACTAGGTAAGAAAATCCAATACACCAATGAGGTGACTGACAACTGAAGCCCAGAGAGATGGAGTGTCCTACCAGGGAAAAAGAAAAATCAGTCATTAAAGGCAAAGATGAAATACTATTTGTTCCATTTCTCACATGGACTTAAGCAGCTCAGTGCCTAACACTGACATCAGTTCCATGGGAATACCGTGTTATCCAATCTCAGTGCTGCTCTGTGAGGTCCACTGTCCAGGCAGAACGTCAGCCAAGCGCCCCAAATCCGAGTCTGCAAGAAAATAAGACCATCAGGGCTGAAGGCATCAACGAAGGCCCTACAGGCCTAAGAGCTTTACCTGTCTCAGAGAAACACCAGGGCTAGTGTTGAGTTACCAGCCTGTAGGCGCAAATATAAGTAGATGTTTGCTTAGTTTTGACAAAAAAGAGCTCACTCTCACTGGTATTATCACTTTGGGAACACACTGGAACTTCAATACAGTTGGGAAATTGTTATGCAAAATCACAGAATCACCTAGGTTGGAAGGGACCTTTTAAGATCATCCAGTCCAACCAATGAAAAAAAAAACCAACCCAAACCCAAAAAAACCCCAACAAACCAACAATAAAGAAACCCCCACAAACAAACAAAAAAACCCACACAAACCACACACCACACTCAACAATACCAACCCAACACTAATCCACATCCCCAAGCACCATGATGTCAAGTCATCTCATGAATACCTCCAGGCATGATGCCTCAATCACCTCCGTGGGCAGCCCATTCCAAGGCCTGACAACCCTTTCAGTAAAGAAGTATTTCCTAATATCTAAACTAAACCTTCCCTGGCACAACTTGAAGCCATTACCCCTTGTCCTGTCATCTGTGACCTGGGAGAAGACTGACCCCCACCTCTTTACACCCTCCTTTCAGGTAGTTGTAGAGAGTGAGGTCTCCCCTCAGTCTCCTCATCCCCAGACTGAACAACCCCAGCTCCCTCAGCCTCTCCTCATAAGACTTGTGCTCCAGACCCCTCACCAGCTTCATTGCTGGTGAAAGTTACTGGTTATTTAGGGTAAAAAAACATGCACACTCTGCAGACACCCAGACTTGTGGAATTGGTGCTTTAGCCCACACATCCTTTCCCAGTCTCTAACCTGCTTTCAGTGAAAGGGAGTGGTGTTGACTACAGAGGGTCATTTTCAATTTTTGGTAACCTGGCTCACACTTACTCTGGTGAGACTCTGGTGACCCAGCACAGAGCAAATACAGCCTGGTGGCCAATGCACAAGAAAAGTAAGTCACTTTTAGACCCAGAGTGAATTGATTCTTTCAGTTAAGAAGGGCCAAGAGACACCGAGTTTCTTAAAAGGAGTCCAAGCTTCAGCAGTTCAACAGGGATTCAAACCTGGCGAAGGGAGAGCCAAACACACCGATCCCAAAGGAGTAACTTCAGCATCACTAGCAGCAAAACAAGCCCTTGTCACTTTTCAGAGCTGCAAAAAAGGAATAGCAGGAACTGGCCCTGGTCTAGGGACAATTCCACTTACCACTTCCCCACATCTAGTTAGAAAACAAAGGCATTGCAACCAGTTTCTTCCAAAAAATAACCTTTATTGTTTTGGTTGTAAATATAAAAAAATGCATTGCACAATTTAACAGACCTACTGAAAAGTGCTACATATCAACAGCACAACAGAAGTTGTGTCATGCAACAGAACAGGAAATCTAGGCAAAGCAAGAGCACAACCTGAAGTCCTCATATCTCCAAGCTTTTTCTTTTTAACAAGAACGAACTCCATTCACTTAAAACACATTTAAATACAAGGTTAGAAGAAAAAGAGCAATTTATTCATTATGTTGTTAATTAAAAGGCTTGCTCCTAACATTGATATCTTTTGATTCAAAACTTTATCCACGTTGGAAAAGTTCAGATATAAAAGCAGTTCAGATAATGGCTAGAAAGTAATTCTATTATACACCTAATATGCGTGTCTTTGCAACTGAATCAAGTTTTACTATCACTTCTGCTCTAACACAACAAACAAGCACGAAATCCAACCAAGAATGAAACAAAAGGAAACCTGATGCCTTAACTGATGTTGTGGTAACAATATTGGGGCCCTATAAAAGAAAAAAACCAAAACCAAACAAACTCTCTCCTCTGAAACTTAAGTGTATAAATCGAGGAGGAGTATCAGGAAAACTGCTGTCTCACCTAATCAAAAAACTTCCTAAAAGTCATCAACATTTGTCCATACCCTTTGAGACTGATATGACTGAATCCCTAAAGCACCTAAACCAGGTATTATCAGCCTTTTGATTTTGAGTGTTTCTCCATGCAATAAAGGTGGTAAGCAACCGTGAAAGAAAGAAAGAAAATGGTCAAAATAGTTAACAACCCATCCTATTTTCAACAGTATCTTCTAGTTAGCAACATCAAGGCAAGACTTATTCACTCCAGAAATAAAGTGAAATAGTATTAAAATATTTTGTACTACAAGAACATTATCGTACTGAATGTTTCTTCAGCCAACTTCCCTCTTGTGTTCTCAAACTGCTCTTTACCAGTTTTGGGCTTTAAAAGCAAATGAAATAAAATTTACCTGCCCCTCTCACCTCTGCCACACAGACACACACACTCTCTCTCAAGGGAATGTAAAAAAATCCTGAAGATACAAAGTAAAGGGATGTTATTTTCCAATGCAATTTGTCAGCCCTTTGTCTTTTCAAGTCACTCCATATTTAGAGACTTAAGGATTTTCGTATTTAATGAGTTTCTGTTAAACTTCTGGTATGACAGTATGTACATGTCTGTGCATGTGTACATGGGAGGGGAGGACAGTTAAGTCAGCAGGAAAGATGCAATTTTTTCCATACATACACACAATTTTTCACAATCTTGGTTTCAAAGGGACACAGAAATGTCATGCATATAAAGTCCTCTTAAAACCCAGGGAAGCCCCACTTTGTCAATTCACTGAATTTTCCACATAGCACTTTATAAAGGGGAAGAACGTATGACTTAATATAAATCAAATGCATACAGGACACCACAATCTAAGGCACAGATGGAAACATTCTAGTAACTTTCCCTTCAGGGAAGACTTCCCCTGGGGGATAGAAAAGCATGGAAGAATATGCCAATCAGGTCAAGTGGGATAATTAAGTATCCTTTGGTTTTGTGCACAAATCAGACTGTCAAGATGAACCATACACTTGTCTGTGTTCATACTACTCCTTATTTCTTTCAGTTCTAATTTGCTCCTAGACTTTCACCACTTATTCCTCACGCTAACAGGGAGCATCACATAAACCTAGTAACTACATCAGATAATGCACAACTTCTCCAGAGCCTGTGTTTGGGGTGGGGGCCATCTACAATATACTGATTTAATAGAATTCAAGGTCAGAAGAAGCCACTAGACAACCAAAGTTTGACTTTGTGCGTATCACAGGACATAAATATTTGATCTAGCCACTCCCTTATTGAGTGAAATACATTGGATTTAATTGAATATGACTTGTATTCAATAATATGAACAATATGCCGGGCTGGATGGGGTTTTGAGCAATCTGCTCTAGTGGGAGGTGCCCCTGCCTGTGGCAGGGGGGTTGAAACAAGATGATCTTTAAGGTCCCTTCCAATTCAAACCATTCTATGATTCTATGATATAGGGATCCTTTAGAAGTTTAGCACCAATTCACTGAAGACAGATGTGCATCATCTGTAATTCTGTGTAGAATATAGGCACCGTGTGTTTTGCTTGCTTAAGTATACTTTGGTGACACTGAGGACTGCTTAAACTAAGAGAGAAAGCATTACGACAGTTTTTTATAAGGAAATAGAGTACTGAGACTCCTTGATGGGTAAGACAAACAGCCTAAGGAGTTAAAATATAAATGAAAGTAGAAAACTAAGTGGGAATTAATACATATGTGGTCAATCTCTTTTCCAACTGATCCTCAGTATTTCTACTGTGCAGATGTGAGACATAATACAGCTTTTTCTTTCTGTGTTTCCAAATGAAGTGAAATCACACCTCTCAAAAGGTTGATTGATAAAAGAATTCTGATTTGCAATAATAGTGAGATAAAAACACACTGAATCACTGCTTCAAAGAGCAGCCACATCATTTCTGATAACTGCACTACGTGGAAAGTATCTTTCACTTTTCCTTCCCTCCCTCCTACACTCTTGCCTAAGTAAGCAATATTTCTTTTTTTTTTTTCTTTTCTCTTTACTATGTTAAGATTTGCAGCCTTTTAATAGTCCCATGAGCTTTTTTCTTATCTAGAAATTATTAAAATAAGCACCTTCCCTCCAATTGTAACCAGGTCATGGTGCAAGGAGAATGATGTTTTTCCATCAACATTCAGATAAAAACTGCTAATGGACAAAATTTTTAGCACTTCAGTCACACTGAGCTGAAAGGTCCCTTTCAGCTTCCAATCCATTCAGTGAGACCTGACATCAGGATTTAAGCTTAGAAGTCGTCAGACTTCCTTGGGCTTTGAAGTATGCTTGCAGTGCACTTTGCTTGTTGAGATGAATCTCTGAAGTCTTTGATACCTAGTAATGGTAGAAATCAAGCACAATCACTGCCTGACAAGCAGGAGACCACACTGCAGCGGAGGCATTACGGAATCTGTTCATCTGAAAAGTACAGCAAAATCACAAGTGGGTCTGTTCATGGACAATTTGCCTACTTTCTTTCTAGAAAACTAGATACATCTATTTTTTTACATGCAAATACACATGTAGGTATCTATGCATCTCAGTGAGATAACCCAGTAAAAATAAACTCGAGGGACGCTCCCCGCCTAAATCATTTAAAAGTGTTAAATGACTTTACTGAAATCAAGCTCATAAAATGGGAGGATTTACTGCACTTATTTAAAAAGGAATTTACACTTACTCAACACTTTTTATCCAGATGCATCCTAAAGAATATTGCTTAATGGATTACAACATTACATATGAAAGACATAGATACCGTTCCCCCCCCAAAAATCTACTTGCTATTTAATTACTATGACAACCTTTATACACTACTTCAACAAACCATTCCTTAGCTGGCCTGGATTTTTGTTGGTTCTATCACAGGGACACAGGTTTTCAGATGTGCCACAAACTTCAAATGATGTATCAGATCTACTGAGGAAAAAAAAAAAAAGCCAACAACAAAAAAAGAGAGCGCATTGTCTACAGAGTTAGAGAAAGGCATTTTGATACTTAGACCATGCCATTTTGACTTCCCTTTTGTCTCCTCTTCCCCTCCAGCAGATCCCTTCAGCCCACAGTTCCTCAACTCACAGTACCTCTACTCAGGGAGAGGGCGCTGGGATTAACCTCTCATGCTTCCTTCTTGCTGCAGTCCTGCTCACACATAAGCAAACTCTGCAATGAAAGCTGCAAAATCTCAGGACAAAGATGAAAGAAAATTCAGTCCTACTCCCCAGGCCTATTGTTTCTTTTTAAACTTTGGCCCACCAAGTGGTGAAGACTGGGGACAACGCTGAGAAAAACCTACATCCCCCAAAGGAGAACCTACTGACCCCATTTCAGTACCTGCAATGCCCAAATGTTTTAGCTGCTCATTTTAGCACTGTGATAGCCTGCTAATCCCCTCCAGGAAGAAAACAGCTCAGAGGAGGTAGAAGGGAAAAGTTGTCCACAGTTTGCATAGCTCTTAAGAATCAGAATCAAGTAATGAGCAGAATTACGAGGGTCATAGGACCATTCCAGACTATGAACAATCATCTGGAATGAACACCCCAGTGCTGTCTCAGGACAGACAGACTATCACTGCTGTAATGACACTATGTTTATCTGCAGCAGAGCACAGGACTTGCTGAGACCATCACAGAAAAAGGTTATGCAGTATTTTGGGTTTTAAACATATTTTCATATGTTTTATAATTCATGTTGAATGTAACCTTCCCATACAGATCAAATTTAGCTAAGTCCTTCAGGTTTTTCAAATAGAAGGTAAAAAGAACAAGCAAAAAAGACAAGAAGCAAAGAACTGACCACAAGTCCATGTGGTTTGATATAGTTTCTGAGATAACAAAAAAGTCAACTTCTTAACATTACAAACTCAATTCTTTTCTCTGAAGCAGTACTACATTTATCTATGGATGTGTTTTCATATGTGCATGTTTTATGAGGAAGGCAGCTGAACTCTGCAGACTGCAAGAAAACAGTTCATAGATTAAATGGGTAAGAAATTCATGTATCTACCCTAATTGCAGAATTGATGCAATCTAAAACTGCTTTCTTGCACTTACTGCACAGTCATCTACTCACTTGCAATGGCTATATCAGGAAAAATAATAAAAATCAGCTACTTTATTTGCTATAAAATAAAGCATGTCTTGAAGATGATCATATGCAATGATACACTCGTTTAAAATAAAAATACAAAAAACACAGCCTGAGATTTTAATTCTAGTATTTTTGCCATGAGTTGACATCATTGATGGATTTTTCTCCTTTGGTTTTTAATATGATCCTGTGTAACAATTTTCTCTATTCAAGTAAAACAAATGGAACTGAATACCAGAAAACAAAATAAAAAGCACATTTTGTTTCATGAAATCAAAAGTATATTTCCCCTTTAAGAGAACATTCCTTGGTGTACAAGATTTACACTTCAGAGAACTTCGTACTTGAAGTTGTTTCATAGAAATATGTTTGCTGCATATAGATGCACGCTGCATTGATGGAGATATATTGCTGCCTGCAGGACTCAAACCTGCTAAATTTACCTGAGCTTGGTGTTTTTCTCACTTAATGGAGCATACAGCACAGCACTGAAGAGGAATCAAAACGTTATGACAACGTTGCATCACACTTCCACGTATTCTGAAGGCAGAGCCAGGTGCCTGGAACAACGTCTCGGGTGATGGAGTGAATTCTTTCTAAAGTGCATCAACTGAAAGGAGACTCGCCAGGCTGCCGGACCACCAGGTTCTCCACCCCTTGTGTAAGCAACTCAGTGTCTTTGGTTGTTAGGTTTCACCAGCTGTTTTGTTCATCTTGATAACTGCCTCAGCTGCTTGCTCTGGCAGGCATGCTGGATCCGACAGAATTGAGGTGGTTGTACTTAGATGCCGGAGGGTGTTCAGCACCACTATAAAAAAAGCCAGAAAAAATATAAAGAAAAGACGTTAGTCTAGACTGCAAACAGATCCATCGGGGATAGCATCTAGGCACTGCAAGGCTGTTAGGCCTGACAGAATTATGGAAATACTTCTGCAGACACAGTGTCCACACACAGCGACAGCAATCCACAGAGATGTGCAAGAAATGTGCCCAGGGAACAAGAATGGAGATCTAAGACTTTTAATTTGGCTTTTGTTTTTGTTCACTGTTAAGCATGCAGCTGAGCATCTTCACAGTCAAAAAAGGCTCTTATTTTTCCACTGAGATAATAAAAAGGAAGTCGTATTCAGCATCATGTGCTTTCTTTGTCATCACCTGACTTTCAAGAAATGGTATTCTATATGATTTAATTTCCTATGAGCTGGAATAACTGCTGGATAGAACTTCCCAAGGCCCAGGTGACAGGACAAGAGGAAATGGCCTCAAGTTGCACCAGGGGAGGTTCAGGTTGGAGATTAGGAAAAAACTTTTACACAGAGGGTTATTAAGCAATGGGACAGGCTGCCCAAGGAAGTGGTTGAGGCACCATTCCTGGAGATATTTAAAAGACGGATTGACATAGTGCTTAGTGACATGGTTTAGTGATGGTTTTTATCAGTTAGATTGATGGTTGGACTAGATGATCTTAAAGGTCCCTTCCAACCTATACAATTCTATGGTTCACTTACTTGGCCTCAGAACAGGAAGAGAACAGTGCTGATCCAACCAGGCCATTGCAGTTTGATTCAGATCCTTAAAGCTTGTTGTGGAAACCATTGCATTGAAGGACTCAAACAATGGCTTAATAATAATGCTGAACTGTAAATCATCAAACATTAAGGAAGACAACAAAGGAGGAGTTCAAAACATTTAATGGGAAAGGCTACTACAGTTCAGTGTGCAGAGAAAACAACGGACTTCAACTACAAGAGAGACTGCAACATTTCAAAAAATATTTTTTGAAATCTGTAACACTAAGGAAAAAAATAGAACTTCAGTTCCTAGTGATGCTTCTATTTGTTGCAAAATTCCTGTACAACTCACCTGATCTCCCATAACCCAAATGAACGCTGTGGCACTGTTGCAAGCACAGGAGTATCTGAAACTTCTACATACACATAATTTGTTTGATTTCTTCATTGCCACCTTTTTCATGTAACAATGGTGTTTTCATAGCAAACTTTAGTGTAACCATACCACTTTCCACACTACAGATACATCCAAGGTGGAGTACTTGGCAATGAGTCTATCACAGGCCAACAGTGCAGTATTCAGCCAATTTCTCAGGCAGATTTTTCAGCAAACACTCAAGATTTCTGCTACTGCAGCTAAACAAAGACCTAAGTACATAAGTATATTCTCAGACACGATCAACAGTGTGGCAAGGAACCCCACAATAAGGACCAGATTTGCTGATCTGCATCTATGTGGATGAGAGCAGTAGCAAGCCGAGGACTGTCAGGCTTTTCTTTTGGCTCTCTATTGTCATGGCTTGAAAGGATAGGCCTGGAGTTGGTAATAACCTTCCTGGCAGAAAAGAAACAGGTAGAATTCTTAGCCTGTAGTGTATTAAAATGTACCAAGCATCACCCTAAGCCTCAGTTGGCCTCAGCTCCCAGGCTTTCAAATGAGCTTTCCTGGAATGGACACTCAAAAAAGCTTCTTATAACATCGCCATGATAATTCACCAAGTAGGTTCCAGCCTACAGGTACATTTATTGCAAAAGCTGGTTGGATGACAAAACTCTCTGAAGGCTCAGAATCTGTGGTTCTACCATGGTACTCCAGATGGGATTTTCTGACTACAGTCAGAAGTATGTGAGAATGTGGCCAAAACCAATCTCAGCGTTGTCATGTACCCTCATATTTCTCACTGTGGCTGAAAATCCAGATAGGTCTAACAACTGCCTGGAATACTTGAGGGAATTTGCATGTCCTTTTACAGAGTGACTGGAAGAAAAACATGGATATTACTCTATCAATATTCTAATATTCAAGAGTATTCTATTCTTGGGTTATGTCTAGTAGCCCAAGACCAGATTACTCATTTCCCTCCTATGTGCAAGAGAAACTATGGTATTTTCATACTGGTAATGAAACTGTCCTTCTATCTCTTACAGTCATTTCATAAGGAGAAGATTTTTTTATTATTATTAGAACTCACCCCTGGCCTCTGTCATTTTGTGATTTTAACTTTACTTAAAATCCCAGCATCAGAATCCAGTTTTTGGCTCTAGTTATATTAGTACCAAATTTTAAGTTCAGCAGGTTAATATAGAAGGATACGATCCAAAACTTCCAGTTTTGCAGGATCCTGCTTCTCACATATTCATCAAACATCCTCTTCATGTTGTCAAATCTTTGCCGTGTCACTGGAACTCCAGTAGCAGGGAGCTGCTGTTGACAAGAACTGAAGAGATGTTGTTCTGAGGTCAGAATCCCCACCAGAAAGGACATATTCTCTTCCAGACTAAATTATGGCAACACAAATGTGTGTATCCCCAGAATCCCTGACAAAGGTGGCTGCCCAGTGCTTGACCCCCCAGAATGTAATTGTTATAGCCAGGAATACGTACTGTTTTCCCATCAATTTTGTCTATATTCACACAGCAAAGAAATTTCTCAAGCTGTTACACACTTCTTATTACAAGCAACAAAAATGAAAAAAAACATAGAACAAAGTAGATTTTGGCATCCAATTAGAAAAAGGCACATTAGGAGTCAAGGAAAAATTACAGTTGGCTCCTGAGCAATGTTACAGAGATTTTTAATAAATAGATCAATTTAAAATAAAACCAAACAGCTGTCATCATATTTTTAAAGAAAAATAAAAAGATTTTGATTTGCTGATCAGTCTAATGTAATGCCTAAGCCTAACACTTCTGTTGATGGGAGAAAACCCACTGGGGTTCTCCACACGCTTTGCAATAGTACATGGCTATCATAAACCCACAGAGGAAAGTGAGGCACCAGGAAGGTAAAGTGACTTCTCAGAATTATGTTCAGCCAGTGGCAAGCTCCTTCATTCCAAGTCCTGTGTCTTAGGTACTCAACCACATTTTCCTATAAAAATTGACTGTGGAAAGAAAACTGCAGCAAAGCCATCATGGTAAGAGCGCTGGATCACACACTGAGCACAGCTTTAAAAAGAACATCATCAGTGGCTTCTTCTCAGAATTAATTCTCACTGATCTGATGTGTCTATTCTGATGTTGTCACTAATGTTCATTCATACTCAGAGCTTGCTGAAAATCCACACGGCTTCCTACCAATGCCCATCCCACAGCAATTCTGCTTCTTTTGGGAAGGTGGTAGCTACTCTACTTCTGTTCAATACCCATGTGTTGTTTGGCACGACATCTGAGACAAACATCCCCTCTTGCTAGCCAAAGCAAGCTGCTCTGCTTCATTACAGAAATTTCCCCAAATCTCACATGATGGCAGCATTTAGCTCCTCGATTTCTTCCCGAAGGCGCCTGGTTTCCTCTTGCGTCTGGGTTCTTTCCTGCTGTAGTTTAGCGATATATTCTACTGTTTTCTGGAGCGCGATTGCATGGCTGATCTAGACCAAACACAAACATAGAGCTCACTTTCTGGAACAAAGCTAGACAGAAGAGTTTGCCCCTAACCTGCTCTAACACCCAGAAAAGCACTTCAGCACCTTTTCTTATGTTTTCTTCACGGTGTGCAAAACCACAAAGATAGACAGGGCAAAACACTTAAGAGAATATGAAACTCTTCATTTCTCCCACTAGTACAGAGAAATGTGGTTGTGGTGGTTGTTTTCTTCTACAAATGATATTTTTGCTACCTAGTTGAAAGAAGTATTTTAATAATTTAAAATGAGATCTTCAAGACCCGCCTGGATGCAGTCCTGAGTGATGTGCTCTAGGCGTTCCTGCTTCAGCAGGATGATCTCCAGAGTCCCTTCCAACTCTGACAATTCCACGATTCCATGATTGCCTATCCTCTTAAAAATATTTACAATTCTTACTTCACTACTGAAGGATGTGCTACATCTGCTGACAGATTCATAGTGTTGTTAAAAGTGTTGTTTGAAGTTGACAATAGAGATTGTTTGATTTGGAAAACCTGAGGTTATTAAATAGAAGTTAACACATTCTAGCTATCGCCAAAGGAGACAGAAATGATGTCACATGTTTTTAAAAATACTCTTCAGTTTTGAGGAACGAATTAAAAATCTGTTATTTTACTAAAGCTGAGTTTTCAAAACTGATTAACTTTCAAATAGGGTATTCAAACCAGGAAGTGAAATTCTGACAACTTATGGCCTGTATGTATAAAACTATAAAAATTATCTCAGCAAATCAACAGGCTGCACAATAAGCTTTCGTATTTTACATGTTTCAAAAGGTACTTAAAGGCTATTTAGAATTTTGTTGTGCAGACAAGTTGTGTTTCAATTATTTGGTTTTCAATTCAGTGAACTACGTTAACCAGTACAGGCAGAATATGTTCTCAATTTGGACAAAGCCATTAAACAATGAGAAGTCATAGAATCACAGAATGGTCTATCTTATGCTGTAAAGATGACAAAAATCTTCTTTACTGGGGTTCCAAGACCAAGGATTGCAAAGATCATTTTTCCTTCTTTCCCTTTTGTCTTTAAAGCTGCGGCATCTCATCAGCCAAGACTTCTTCAACATTTGAAGCTGCATCAGAAAAATAATGTCTAAGACAAAGTGTTTTCACACACTCTTTTGACTCTAAGCCATGGATTTATCACTGTTCCCTTTCCAAGTCCCTCAGTTCAAGCATCTTCACTGACTGACTGGCATTTCCAGTCAACAGTGAAGAGATTAAATTCATTAACACATCTTTTTTAGAATGCCTTTTTCTTATATTCCACATTAAATTGTGAGTGTTGCCAAGTTACTTACCAAATTGGAGTTAGGTGAAACCAAGCTGATCAGAGTACTGAAACCAACCTTGATGTTAAACCTTCGTTTTTGTTCTGAAATATGCTTCATTCTTCGATTCTGCATAAATTAAAATTAGCTCAGTCTATGCAGTTCTCCTTTACCATTCTACTGCTATGACTATTTCCGCTATTCAAATTTATTCTACAGTGTCATTTTTATTGAATTATGACATTCACAGTCTTCCCAGTCAAAGCCATATGACTATAAATTTGCAAGCAATAATTTAAGTTATTAATAAGAAGTGTCCAGTGTATTAAACATAATTCCAAACCTTGTAAGTCTTCTTCCTAAAGTAAAAATTCCTTTAAAACCGTTATGCAATTTCATTCTCTGAAGATAAACTCCAATTTTTGAGGCATTTGATGAGTTAGGATCTTGTGGAAGCCTTTAAATTTAAAACAGTCCATATCATTTATGCCTAATACATACATGATGTCTATTGATATAACAAGCAGTCTGGCAAAAATAAAAAAGAACAAAAGAATCCTCAACTCTGGCTTACTCTGAGGAAAAAGGTTTTGTCAGGAATTAACATTTTAATTTGTAGCATTAAAAGCTTAGAAGTCTTTGCTTCTAAAATTGTTGGAAGAAAATAAGGAGTTTGCACTCCAGCGCTAGGCTTTCTGGCAGTAGCTCACCATCACCCCATTTTATAATGGAGGGAAACAATGTGAAGTGGCTGCTCAAAACCACAGAAAATGCAGGTTCACGAGCAGAACTGGGATTTCCAGTGCCCTCTTATGTTTTGCCAAACTGAAAAAACAATGTCACCCAGCAATACAGAACTGCCTAGTCTAACTGAAAACACAGAGGAGCAAAACAATGTATATCCAGGGACTGTCAAAAATCACTGTTTCTCCCTTGTCTTAGAGGAACAGTCCTAACAACTTGTTCCTTTGTCTCTAGCAGCTAGAGCAGGCTGCAACTACTGATTGTGAGCATTTATGCCACATGAAGAACTGCAAACTTTACTGAGTAACTTGCAGGATGCTGAGCAATTGGCAGTTCTGATTCTTCTCTGCAACAGAGCTGGAACTGAGTGCAATCACAGGCTGTAAGTGTTTAAACTTACCTTTTTGCCCTGGGAGTAATCAACCTGACACCAACTCACAGGATATAGAAATACAGAGAATCCAAAAAGAAGTTGGCACTTGCAAAATGGGTAAGTTACACTCCCTTTCACAATAGAATGAATGACAGTGTTAGATTTTCCTGCATTGGTTGTTTTTTTTGTGGAGAAGCTCGTCATACCATCACAGAAAGTGTCTGACAGAGTCAGCTTGTGTGTGAGGTACAGCCAGCTTTCAGATGCTATCTCTAGACCGCCGAGTTCTTACCCCAATTATTCTCGAAGTGTTTTACAGTTGTAACTTGCAGAGTCTGTGGAGCTGCTTCTCTGCAGAGCAGCATAGCATCACTGGAGACATGTAAGTAACTCAGCAGGTCAAGAACTCCCCCTCCAGCGATGGCCAGAGCCCTGCAGACCTGAAGATCCCCAACAGAACAATGGCAAAAAGCCATGGTTTAGAAAACTAAGCCTGAAACCTTTGACCAAGTAAACTGAGACCTGTCATAACACTCCTGTGAGCCACAGAAGGAACTGCTGTCATGACCTTAAGGACCTGCAGAAGTACAGTTCAACCTGGCCCCTCTGGTGACACAACCCTGAGGAGCAGAGCAGATTATTGAAGTCTGACATTGAACAGACCAGCAGAGATGCAGCACAAGCTAAGCCTAAGGCACCCTTCCTGAAGCACAACTTACTCCTTCGTCCATGCTCAGACATCAGAGAAAAAAAAGCACCTACAAAGGCTAAGAAGAAAAGCACCTCAAAGGAAAGGACACACACCTTAAATGCAGCCATATTAGGGTCAGTGGCAGGTTTTCCTGAGCAGCTGTTCTGGGGAGACTGTGGACTGGGGCTCTGCTCAGAGGTGCAGGGGGAGGCTTGGCCTGAATTCTGACAGTCTCGGCCTTCATAAAGGAAGAAAGATAAGTCACATTAACAAACAACTTTCTATAGCAAATGTAACCACTGAGAAGTTTCTATTCAGAACTGAAGTGCAGTCGGCAACCAAATTATAATCATCGATGCAGCAACCACATGCTAGAAAATGTCAAGATTGCTGGGAAAACTTAGCATTTCATGGTGAAAGGCTAATATATAATACGCACACATTTCAGCAAAGGCACGCTGAATGCATAGTCTCTGCAATTCCATCGTGCTGCTAGACTCCCCCATCTGAGGCTCTAGTGGCCTGGGGCATGACAGCAACACCCACAAGCCATTTACCAGCAAATCCAGCATATGTTTCTAAAACCAGCAGAGATGCTGCTCCATCAACACACATGCAAAAGGAGTCTTTGCATTTACCTACTGTTTTAACAAGGACTGTGTCTGAGATCCTCCAATCAAAATTATAGTTATGATACCAAAAAACAAACCTACACAGATGCCTTTCAAACAGGTTTAGCTTCTTGATGACTGTGACAGTACATCCTTTTAAAATTGCAGTTTGTAGGAACGCTGCACAGTCGTTTATAACAAAATTGCAAACAATGGGACTCAACCAAAGCTGCAGGGTAGAAGGGCCTTAAAAGCTTTTCCTTCAGAAAGTTACACCCTGCCTAACCAATGGAAACACACTTACACATATAGGGGAGAGAGAATGCTTCCAGCTTTCTAACTTACTAGGTGTAGGTGAGGGAACTTGTGAACTGCTACAGTGGGAAGGGGTTTTCTCTCCTTCCACCAACACATCCTGGACTACACTAGGAGAGAAGAGATGTGAGACTGTGGACTGGGTTTGTTGACTACTTGGTGCTCGCTGTGCTGGACCAACCAGAATGTTACTACGGAACTCCGTCACCCCGGGAGCCTGGGAACAGCATAGAAATAGCACAAAGAAAAACAGAAAGAAAAAGAGAGCAGGAAGGGGGATGGGAGGGAAAGATGGGGGCAGAGAGAGAGAAGGGATGAGAGAAAGGAGAAAGGGGGGGAGAGAGAGAGAAAGAAAGAAAGAGAGATTTGTTACCTTGCCTTTCACTAAAAGTAGCAAATTAATAACACGAATAACAATCTGATAACATGAAACAAGGGCTAATATATCAGGAATTGGCAGGCACTGAAGCCAGGCTTCTGGCAGGAGACCAGTATCTTTTCATAAATTAAAGAAGCATTACAACACATCAACAGCATAACATACTAAAAATCTATTTCCATCTTCCTGCACATAACATATTGAGAAACCCACTCGTATACTCAAGGCACACCTTGCCATATGTAAATGGAAAGGTGAGCATCCCGGGTGCCTACTACCTTCTGAACAATTAAGAAAAAGTACAAACCATCCCATTCATAGTTCTGTGTACACATGCCTCTTTGTAATCATACTGTTGTGTGAGATAGAGTCTGTGAAGACTAGATAGTGCTTCCAGGCCCATAAAGTAGCTAAATTAAAAATAAGCAAACATAATGCTGAATGCATAAATGCATAGGCTGGGTAACAGGTGAGATTTAGTGGACTAGTTACCCTCCTGAGCATATTATGGCTCTAACTACTTGCACATAACAGGCCTAGAAAACAAATATGTATTTTTTTTTTCTTCTCCTTACTCTGACAATTCCAGCTGGTGCAATTGCAACATTAGACTGAGACGTGGCTGGCGTCAAAATCCCCTCTCTTTTTAAAGGTGCTGGAGTTACAATCACAGCTCTGGACTGTCCCTGAAAGGCAGCTGAAGAACACAATTAAGTTAGAATAGTTAACGAGAAAAAAAAAAAAGCTGTAGATTATTTTGTATGAAATAACTTGTCATTGAACAGAGAAATGAATTAATGGGCACCTATTTGGTACTATTTCATTGTAATACAAAGGGCCACCAGTTTTCTGATAATCTCAATCCCACGAATCCGGTACAAAGGACTCTAACAGACCCGTTATTTCTGAGGCCTTTAGCATCATTGTCACTACTTCAAGCTGAATTTACTTGAATGAGGTACTTCATAAATCAGGGAGGTGCAACGTGTCTTAATTCTATCAGAGCTGTGTTCGACAGGAAGATCATCTTCACCACTCTCATCCATACTTCTGGATCTCAGGCTTGCTCTGCTGATCCAGAAAGGGTCAATGACAGAAACCAGTTAAAGGATGCATACAGAATACTTCATGCATCCTTGTATATACATTAAACTTTCTTCCTCACCACTTCACTATACCACCTTCTTTTACTATCTGATTTTACAGCTGCTTTACATAACACCCAAGCACAAGACAACCACATGTGACTGGGAATCAGCACCAGAATTAAAGAAAGAGGCTAAAGAACCATGAGTTCTGCAGCATTAGGCCGCTAGAGATAATTGTCAAGAGCAGCAATTGTCTCCGCAGAGAAAGTTACCAAAAATTCTCAAAGAAAGTCCGTACAGGAGACTTGCCCCCATGAAAGGAATCAAGATCCCTGCTTTGAGGATTTTTTCAACACTACAGTAGGGGTCTAACATAAGTCTATAAGGTCTCTATTTAACCAATGCAGATGTAGAATTATCGACATGGCATTAACGCTGACATTGTTCCTGCCCAGGCTTTAGAGAGAACATGACTAACCATCGTATATTGTAATGAAGGGAAGAATCATGTAAAGCCACAGCTTTTTGAGAAAACTAAACCAAACTGGTTCCGTTGTATTGGCTTCAGCTCTCCTTTGTACTAGTAAAGTCATGATGTATGAAAAGTACCACAATTCCTCAGTCACATGCAACCTACCCCCCTGCAGTTCAGCATCAGGATACTGAAGAACACACAGAGCAGAATAAGGAGACAGTGCAGGATATCTGATGTCCTCTGTGACTAACAACTGTGTTTTGAATCAACTCAAGTTTCTGTATATCCTTTATTAGAAAGGCCTGTGGACTGCACAAACCTTGTGCCAGCCCTTGTGTGGGCATATCTGGCAGAGAGCACTGTCACTCTGACACAGGGAGTTCATTCTTTGTCTGAGCATTCCCACTGTATAAAGCTGGAATCACAACCCTTCCACTGTTCAGTGATGTTCTGCGGGACTTACGACATCTCTATCGAGCTAAAGAGCCTACTCTCAGCAGTGCATTAATGCTGCTCCACAAACTTGGCTTCTGCATTTGTGTAACTCCAGCAATCAGCACATATTTAGGTGACCCGTTACATTTTCCATGTTTCTACACTACACACACATCTTTTTCAGACTTTCCTCTCAAAATCAGAACATTTATTGTGAAGTAGTGATTAAGCATTGGGAAAGTGATATATGGATGAGGAACAACCCAGGCAGCGCTAAGAAAGCTAGGAGCAAAGGCTTTCTGAAAATGAGAGTTGCCTACAATGCTTTACTAGGTGAGAAACACGTCTTGATAGCTGAAGGCACATAGACTCTTGCTTTATGAAGTAATATAGAGAGAAACACTGCCATTAACACCCTAGAGTTATTAATCATGGACCAACTTGTTCACAGTGACATGCTAGAATTAGATCCTTGGGTCTGTTCTATTCCTGAACAGAGATTATTTTTTTTTACCCACCCATTGTGGTGGGTAACCACAATGCCAGGTCCTGACAGACACACCTACTCCTTTGTAAAGCTTGTTTAACAATACTCCTCCAGGCAGGGTTTTTCTTGGATTCTTGTTGCATATTTCAGGTGGCTAAAATCACTTGGCCCCCAGCCAGCACAAGTCTAAAAACAGCATGCAATAATCCCAAGAAAAAGTGCCTGTCCTGCTCTAGCCTTGAGCTTTCCCACAAGAACCACCACAAGCAAAACTCTCTCTGCTCACGCTTGCTATTCTTAGCCTTGTGCAGTGCCAATAGCTCCAAATCACACGCAGTGGGGAGGTCCCAGCATTATCAGAAAGGCACTCACTCTGAACTGTAAATCATGTGCTCCTGACAGCATCTCAAGAGTCTGTAGATTGCTTGAGAAAAGATCTCCAGCTCCCCCTGCCTGTTGATAGTCCTTCCCCACTGTGAGGACTGATTCTCACCACTCTCGCCCTGCTAGTGAGCACTGATGATTGAGGAGAGGCAAACTCTCATGCTTCTATCTGGACCAACACTGTGGTCTACTTCAATAGTTGCTCCCTGGTTAACAGTGTACTCTGTCTCAAAAAGTTTCAGGCACATCTAAGATGAATGTCAGAATGCATCCAAAGTATTAACAACTTTGCTATTACAAAGTGTGATAATGCATGGGCAGGCATAGTGACTTGTCCAGAGCAACCAGACAAGTCAATGACAGGGACAGATCTGCCAATCTCCATCCACACCATCTCCCTACCATCTCCTATTTTACTGTGGTTGAATGCTCTGAGGAGCAGAGTGATTCAGAACAGCATTAAGCATCAATAACAACGTTTCTATGGGGCAGGAGCACAGAACTCTAGTAATTCCCTGAGCTGACACAACTCTACAGCCCAGCATACATTGTACAAGGAGATATTCCCTTTTCACACTCACAACCAAACTGCTTCCAATCCTTGCAGCAGGCCAGAGTGTCCCACCAAACAGTGTAGCCACACACCAGCGGATTCAGGGTTTCCTTGGATACCCTCAGGAAGCTCTATATTTACTTATTATGTAAACCAACAAAATCAAGGTGTCTCCCTCCTGCTATTCCCATTCAGAAAAGAAAAACATCACCCCTCCAGTGCTTCTCACCTGGGGTGATGAAGGCATTCTTTAACAATAAGGACACTGTTTCAGGCTTCGGAGCAGGCACTGTTTTTTGTGACTGTTTGGGCCTTGTCCCAGCACTGGCCAGAGGAACAGCTTTGGGGAGTGCAAATGTCAGTTGGGACTGCATCTGGGGCCGGGGCTGCCCCTGCAGGACAGTAGTCTGGAAAGCCAAGTTACAAGGCACTCCTGCCCCTGGCTGCTGCGTTGCCAGGACAAGGTTCTGGCTCTGGCTGAAGGTGGTGGCAGGGGCATTGTGGGTCAACGTAGCGGAAGCCGTGTGGGTGATAACTGTAGATTCACAGAGGCCAAACTTCTGGGTTTCTGGTGCAGGAAACGAAGATGGTGGAGAGCTTAAGTTAGAATTCAGAGGCACTGCGGGCAACGGGGACTGGTGCTGTTGTGTCGCAGGTTGAAGCAGCGGCAAAGGTGTCTGAAACACTGGCATAAAAGTTTGTGGCCCACTGAGAGACGAGTCGGGAGGGAAGTCTGGTGGCTGGATGAAAGATCCCCCGCTTCTAATGCTGGAACACTGGTCAGTGCCAACATCAGGAATGCCAGGAGAAGGTACTGAGGAAGCGATCAGTCCATCACTGATGTTCCCTGATGGAAGTGTGTTGGGCAATGAACCTGATGGCAGGACAGGAGACTGACAGAAAAGAAAAATATTACAGATTCAGACATGGCCCCTGAAACTCTTGTCTGAACACCTTCTGAGAAGTACATGGCTCACGCGTGAGAGTCTTCACAGCATATATATGTCTGAAATGAGGCTGATTTAAACATTGAGAACCTCTCTTACCTGGGAAGAATGGCTGCTGCTCTCTGTTGTAGCTGAGCTGACAGCAGACGCAGAAGGGAAGTAACTATTGGAACGACTGGGTGTGAATAAATCTGAAATGTGAAAAGTCATCTATTAATTTTCTACTTTTTATGCTGAAATATTGCTAGATACTAAAATTCACAAGAATACAAATATTATTTAGCAAATAACTAAATCACAAGAATTTTGCTTCATACAACTGCTGCTGACTGAGCAATGAATTGTTTTCTTCCAAAGGAACTGATCTCTTCAGGGCAGACTCCTTTAACTTTCATGCAAGCTGGGCATAATACAAAGATCAGTCTGCTAAGAGCTAAAGAAGTGCTAAATGGGAAAACCTTAGTGATTCTGTTGAGTTCACCTGTCCACATCTGACGTATTATCTTTAATTACTCAATGACTTAAGGCTTGAATACTATTCTTTTTAAAAGCAAATTAACAGCCAGGTCCAAACCTTGGAATAAACAATCCTAAAGTGACTCTCAAACCCAGGTAAGCAAAGGACTAGGGTCACAGTAACAAGGGAGTCTACCCACATCTGCATCTGCTTGAAATAATAAGCAATGAACATATGTATCAAGTATCTTTCTCCTTTCACCCAAATCTCCTGCCATCTAAAGAGAGTAGATACCTGCAATGTTTAATCTTCTGTTAAAAACTAGTTCATAAACCACTAGAATTTGAAGAACTTATTGACTATATATAGGATTCTTACCCTGAAAAGGCTCAAAAGTATCCATAAAATCAAAATTTGGCTGGAGAGGAATAAGCCCGGGTTGAATCATGTCAGCATTTCCTAAATGTGCTGCAAAATTCAAAAAACAGATCAGATTAGATTAGCTTCACATCACTCACACTGTAACAACAGTAGGAATACAGCATTTGGCTAGAGTATCAACTCTCACTCCACAGCCAGGCTTGGCCCGGATGTTTATAGAAAAACTGCTGATGAAATGAACTGAGAATCTGCTTTTCTTCAGAACTACAGGACAGTTCTGAAATCAAACCCATTAGGGAATGAAAATTTCAACTAGTAAAATGGAAGAGGTGAAACCTGAAGGCTCTACCTAACAACTGGGGATTGGCAAGCTTGGATAAGCGCTGCTCCCAAGCCCCCTGTTTTGCCCCTGCTGCATGAGGTATAAACTTGCTGGGAAGCACAACATGAACCGCCACAGCTCATAGCACATTATTTTAAAAAAAAAAAAAAAAAAAAAAACAACAAAACACACACCCCCCCATCATCCATTTCATTTTGCCTCAACTACACTTTGTATAAACCACAGTTGCTGGGGAGTTTTTCACACAGCTCAGACATCCATGCAGCAAGGGCAATGCATAGTGGACACCTGCTGACCCATTGGACAGTCACAGTCTTAATTTAGAGAGTGTTCAACAGAACTGTATAGCTCATGGGAATATTTTTACAGGAGATGTGACTTGCAGTTGTTCTAATGGACATATCCAAAGAAAAATACACAGGCAATCCCTTAAAAATACACACACACATCTATGCTCTGAGATAAATAACATCTTCACCACTGATAAAGGTAAATACTGCTCATACAGATTTATTCAGAGCAACATTAGAGGACAAGGCTAGGAGCAGCACGTAAGAAGCTAAGACATAAATTAAATTTGGATGAGTAACTGGGATTCCATAACCTATACAGCATACAACAGCTACATGCTCTGACCTACTTTTATCTGTATCAGCAAAGTAAGATAAATTTCTTAGGCAAGACAAGAAGAGCAGCAAAGCAACAAACCAGACTTCTCCTAGAGAGGTTCCCACCGCAACACAGCTAACAGCCAACAAATACCTATGTCCCTGGAATTTGGCCAGGAAACGAGCTGATGTGAAGACAGTGTGGAGAACAGCGTGTCAGTGAACTCGGACATAAGCATGTCTGCATCCAAGAGGCTGCCTTCCTCCATCGGGACGGGGGTTTCTCTGCCATACCTTCTTTTTTGCCAGAGAACCACATCATCATCCTGCCAAAGGAAAGGAAGAAAAGTCAGGCTGCCAAGACAATGCTAATATAGTCAGGTGCAGATAGTTAAAAACAGTCTTCATTCTTCTCATTTTTAGAGGAAGAAATTATCGTTTATGAGCTGTTCAAATGGTCTGAAACAGATCAGTGGTACTTCTAATAAACAACAACTTCAGCTCACTGATTTGAGCCACAGCAGAAAACTTCAGTAGAATACCACAATACTCTGGGAATGGTTTTTGCCCAAAACACAGATGTTGATGTCAGACAAAATAACTTCACCAACACTTTCTAGTTCTGTTGATTACATACGTGTTTTTGCAGTTTAACGATCCCTTGGTTTGAATAAAGATTTTAAAATAACATGCACAGCAAAAACTCAAAACAAACAACTTGTATCTTGAAGTGCATCTGAATCTCTGAAATGTAGTTAAGTGTAATTGTAATCTGACTTTGCACAAGGTATGTTGATATTCTTTAGCCCATGAAAAACACAACATAGTGTGACTTGGCTTTCCCACCCTTCTCTAGAGGCTAAGCTAAATTGCATTGCCTGGCATTTGCTGCAGACTGAAAGGACCCCACTCAGGTCCTATGGGCTGAGCTAATGCGCAGCTGCAGCTGCACCAACACACCACCATGGTGCACTGGAGCTCACAGCCAAAGCAGCTGAGGATTCTGTGGAACTCAAACAGATACACATTCAGGCTTAGCTCCAAAAAGAAAAAAAACCCACAAAACCAGAACAGTGCTTCCCATCATCAGTTTATACGCCAAAGTAGGTTTGATGGTTTTAGGGGCCCTACTAAACGGTGATACTATTGTTCCTTTAAACATTTTGCTTTTAGGATCCCGGCACATTATCTGTGCATGCTGGAAGATTTGCAACACGTAGCAGACACATCTTCACAGATCCAGTTACACAAGCAAGGCAGTAGGGCCAGCTATGACTCAGTAACAAGATGAAACAACGTGCCAACCCTCAAAGAGATTGATCTTTCTGGCCACCCAATACTAATTCTCATTTCTTCTGTCACAACACTTTACATTCAACCTCTCCACCATCCAATTTAAGCTACAAGTCTTACATTGCTCTCTAAGGCGTAGAATCATTAAGATGTCTAACCTTAATTAAGAATTAAGCAAGATGCTTGTCTTCAGATTTTAATCAACGCAAGCTACTGCACGTTATGGCTTTGTTCCTAATTGCAGCTTCTACAAGCATAAATGCTGCCACTTATCAGCAGTATTACCTACCCTGACCAAACTTGAAAGATCTTCATCTTTATGTTTCTGTAACTGCAAAAGGAAAGCAAAACAGATGTTAAAAGTCAGAATGGGTCCTGGACATGCTAGTAGAAGACCTGATTTTGCAAAACTTTTAAGACCTAATCATGCACAATGACTCCCGGTACAATAATTTTTAGTTAAGTGAGACTAATCAGATGAGTATGCTTGTACTAGCTTTTCATCTGTTTTAAATATCTTGCATGCTAGAAAAAGCATCAAAACTCAAAAAGCAACAATCTACAGATCAAGTTCAAGTAAGACGCTTTCGCTGTGTGAACCAACAGACCCTTTTCTTGAAGTATGTTCTCCACTTGTGGTATTCCCTGATGACTATTTCAATTCTTCGTTTCCAGTATTTCCCTTCTGTTGCAATGGCCTGAGAACACAAACACATACCACGAATTACACAGAATCGCATGACTGAATGTTCAATAAATTTCCAAGCAAATATTCAGGCAGAAAAAAATGCAAAAGAAAGCATGCTAATTCTGTTTGAGTTCAAGTTTCAGCAGCCCACACTGTCCCAGAGTTCAGCTATTACAGAGCAAATCTGACAGTACTATCTTTCCCACAATAAACAAACAAGAGATGAAGTCTGACTGCGCTGTCAGCATCTCCCACATCAGTTCAGCCATAACAAATAGTTAAAAAATGGAAATAAAACCCAAACATCTTTAAAATTAATATATTCAAATGTAATGTATAAAGCATAGGACACCCTATTCTGAAGAAAACAGCCAAAGAGAACTTCACAAGGTTATGTGAAGACACGCACACATACACAAAAGCTGTTAAGAATAACACAAAGCATAGAAATCTGATGTCCAACTCAGGGAAAAGCAGAACCTTGCAGGCCACGTGCTAACAGCAACAAAAAGATCAGAACAAAGTGGGTCTTCGATGATGTATCACAGACAGCAGCACGTAAATTGGGGACAGCAGACTAACAGGAGCCTTAATACAACTTTCTTGTATTCGAGGGTCATTTTTCAACACGAACATCAACACTGTTCTTTCAAAAACTCAGACAGTTCCACAAACTCATCTGGAACTCCTTTGAGTTTTAAATTATTCTAAGGCCTCACTGGTTTTCTGCAAGGAGCCAGAGGGCAGACGTTAGCTTTCATTTATGTTAACAAGTGCATAGAGAGGAAAGCATGCATCTTTTTGTGAAGTTACCTTGACAGAGAAAAAATTGCTTCTTGTCTTGAAACGACACCTCATCAATTAAATAAAATACAGAAAACTCTCACAGGGTCACTTAGATTCAGTACTGAAAACAGTCTTCACACATTTCCCACTGGCTACAGCAATCTCCAGCCAGAAGAGAACAGTGGCTGTCAAAAATCTGAACTATTCAAATTGCACTTCTATGACTTATTCTTCACTAAATTATAACATAGACATAAGTTACACAGACGACAAATGTCTTCCCAGTTGCACCTTGATTATCTCAATTCAATGAACTTACAAAACCTTACAATCTGCTTTGTATCAATGGCTCCTTCCAAATAAAGACAAAAGAACAAAGAATTGCTTTGCTGCTCTCACTTCTAGTGAACTAGAAAAATATCGTTATAAACTCTAGAGCTCATTAGTCTGTTCCTCAGGTTTTACATACCTCTGGCCGACGATGTTCATCAACATCAAGAGAGCCATCCAGTGGAGTCACAAAGTGGCAGACTGGATTCTTGCGCTTTTCCAGGTCTGAAACATGAACGAAAATGTAAGAGGTCTGCTACTTCAATGGCAAGATGTGAAAAAAATCTTCCAGATAACCAATGGGAAATGGGGAGATCTCAGGCTTGGACTGCTCAGTACATCTGCTCTGATCACAGACAGCTGTGTGGACATCTCTAAGAGAGCACGGATCCAATGGCACTACGATGACAGCTGCCAACATCTGGGCCTTCAGCAGATTTTTGGGCTTTTCACTAGGCGGTAATTTCAATTCTCTTACTTCTTCCACATATGTCTCTTGGAAAATATTCTATAGCAAGCGACAGCCAAGCCTGATACTTACACTGCATGTACCATGCCCTCCAGATGGCGTTATTGAGACGGATTTTATCCCTCCACTGAAGTTTCAAGCCTTTAAAATTTTTCCATTTTGGTGAGACCAGCTTTCCACTGAAACAAAACAGACAACAAATCATTCTGATTTCAGTTTTTTCTTTACCCACTCCTTTCACGACAAAGCATCCCCCTAAAACTTCCAAGTGTCAACAGGAAAAACATACAAGCAGCCACACTTGGCCAGTGACAAATTTTGCCATATGCTGTCCACGACATACTGTTGTAAGTGCCAGACACGAGTCTAGTTTTCAAGACTCCTTTACATTTTTATCTGCCTTCTAACAATGTTCACAACTGGGCTCACAAGTATATTCAGCAGTATCTTCTCCCACACTTTACTCCTTGTCAGTATCCCATGTTCTCAAACACCAGCCTATGACTTTCCATCAACTAAGAGCAACATTGCTCAAAATTAAGCCCAAAACCTGGCCTAGAGGTTTTCACACATTTGGCAACATATCATTTTAGCTTGGATTTTGCTGAGGAGCTGGATGAAGTCAACACAAGTTCACTTCTATAGTTCCATTTGATTTTCCAAGCTGGTAACACTGGAAAGGAAGAACTAAATGTCAATTCTGGCCCAAGAAAAACCATCATCCACCAGTTCAACAATCTTGGTAAATACAGCTGGGTGCACAGGATCACCAACAGACTAGAAAAGTAACTTTTCTCGAAAAAGAAATGGCTTATGTATGAACAATCTTGGGAGGTGAGAGGGAGATGGAAGGAAAAAGGAAGAAGCAACAGGGATTCCAGTAAACGCTGTATCAACACAACAATACCACTTTCGTGAATCATTAATCCATGGCACTAACAGAATAAAGGAAGTAGGAAATATTCACAACATTGTAAATTTCAAGCCACAAATTAAAGTATAGGTTGTGCCTATCCCAGGTTCTCCCTCTCATTTTCCACAGTTCAGGCTCTGGTGCAGCCTTTAGGCCTCTGATGCCTGAGAAGAAATAATGTACAAATGGAATTTGGTACACAAAATAAAACATTGGCTCCTTTTATGACAAGCAGACTTGCTGGAGCAAGCAACTTCACTGACTGGAAGTAATAGTTGATCATGTAAACTATTAGTAAGAAAAAAGAAAACCAATTATTAACGTATTTTTATTATTCTCTGTAGCTGTGCTCTAAAAAGCTCAGTACAAACACACCTTGTATGTTCACTGAAGCCTTGGAAAGCCCTTCTGGATTTTATTTGTTTATTTTTGCTAGAGCACCCATATGCCACTCTTCGAAATACATCTCCTAAACCTCCACTTCTAAATTTCAAGACTCTCTCAGTTTATGAAAAGTAAATTAAGTATTTGATCTCACTGTTACCCAGCTGCTGTGTCAGAGCAGACTGTGGATCTTTGTCTGTTTAATATTTTGTCCATCTCTGCAAACTATCTCATCACCTTTAGTGCTCACTGCAAAACCACCTCTGCCTTAAAATCATTGTGTGCCTTGTCTTATCATACCTTTGCAAACCAGGTTAAAGCTCAGCTTTTTCTGTTTCTCATATGCACGTTAACAATTCGGAGACAGGAGATTAACATGCTGATGCATCACAAACACTGACAAAATGCCCACATGCCTCTGACTAAGAAATATGTCAACTTAATGTTCATCTCTTCATAGCTCTCTGTGACTGGACAGTTTGCCAAAGCAACAAAGCTCTAATAATCTTCACTCAGAAGGACAAGAACAAATGCTTTAAAAAAAAAACACAAAAACAACAACTAAAAGGAATTGCAATTAATTCTTCTACATTCCTTGCATCTTCAAAGAGCCAATTAAAACTGAAATTAAAACACAAATAGGTTAAAACATTTTGTATTACATTCTTACAAAATGCTAAACAACAGTAGTGCATCAAAAGAAGGAAGCGATTAAGAACCTATTCTTAAAATAATTATTATTTTTAGTTCCCATGGGAGCAAAGCACAAGTCCAGCTTGAGGTCATAAGTGAAATGACTTTAGCCACAGTGGAGAAGACTCAGCATGAAGCTGACAACAATATTTAGACACTATTCCAAATTCCAAAGTCAACAGAAAGTCGATTACTTTGAACAACACTGTGACTGAGAGCAGCTGCCTAACTGAAGCCCATCTTCAGATTTTAAAGCCACAAAACAGCAATTAAAAAAAAACCAACACATGGAGACACCCACTGGCTGCTGCCTTCTCCTGCCAGCTCTGTCTCCTGAGACCACACCGATTCCCTACAAGAAACGCAGAGCAACGTGCCGAGCAGCCAGATGGGCACAATGTACCTGCGGGCACACACCATCAGTGTGCACATGGTCCTTCTACAACGGCTGCTGGAACTCTCCAGGAGTTCCTGGTTCCACAGAGGGCAAGAGGAGGCTTGGACCAAACGCTCCACGGTACAAACTGGGACAGCTGCGTCCGCACCAGCCGATGGCATGACCTCAAGGATGTCGGTGCTGCACAGATGTGCCCAGGGAGAGGAGAGCAGAGGGAGCTAGGCTCTGGGTTGCATTCTGTGGGGTTGGTGCTGCCAGGAGCACAGCCTGGGCTACCCAGGATGCGCCGGCTTGTGGAAGCAAGGCTGCAGGAATATGTGACTTTCCTATCTTCATCGCTATCAAACACGGATCAAATCCAAGTGGCTGAAAACCATCTGGTGGATAAATGTGCAATACGTTCCAGCAGCTCAGTTCAGTCTCCCATGTAGAAATCTCCACCTCCGGAGACCAAACGTCCTCAAGTGATTTGATCGCAGCAAGCCAACTAAAAAAGCTTCAGCTGAGCAGCCAACAGAGCTGGAACTCCCCTTGGACACAGGGGGCCCCGATGTGCTTTGGAGGAATCACAAGTGTTTTCAGAAGAGAAGCTGCAGACAATCAAGACTGGAGCTTCCACATGCTGCAGCTTTCCCCTCAGAGTCCCAGATATGCCAAGCGAGGCTGGATTCCATTCCCAAGTACTTTTTCAATACTTTTTGCCAGCTCAAGAACTACCTCAGGCAACTGAGATCCAAGCAGGCAGACAGATAACACAGCACTGATCTGTCAGAGTAATACAACTCTCTCCGTTTTTTAAATTCCATTGAAAGCAGCTGTTTCAAAACCAGTTACAAACAGCAGATTTGCAGCAAAGTACAAGGAATGGGCGTCAATTGTGAGAGTCAACTCCCTTATACACATCTGATTTTTAAATTTTTCTTCAATCAACTGAAACGTAATTAGGGAGAAGATATTTATTCTAACATCATACAGTATAGATTTTACTCTGGCAATGTCCATTTTTATGAAAAGTTTTGCCTCTCAGAATGTCATAATTTTCTTCTATGTTAATAACACCCAAAATAAAGCACTTCAAGCAAGCAGTACCTATGGAGGTTTCTTCTATAGATTTTTTAAAAAACTATATGAAAGGGTTGCCTTCCTGTGATTTTTAATAATGAACAACATTTTAAGCGTATGGCTAAATGAAAAATACCCTTCCCCCATTCAGAAAAAAATTAAATTCATTCTCCACACCATGACACATAAATGTTGCTGAGCAAGGAACTTCAGCTGCCAAGCTCTCTTGCCATTGTAGAGAATTAAATGCTGCACAAAATAAGAGGTACTTTACCCTGCAAGGGAAGAAATGCATGATCACTTGTTTAAAAATAAGGAAACAGTGAGACTGAATTACAAGCCCATGGCTATGAAGTGTGTGAGCGACAGCACTAGAAGTGGGACACAGATTGTTTTGACATTCCACTGCACATCAAACCCTCATTTCCACCCTCTCATCTTTTACTTGTTTTGATATGCAGGGACAATTTGAAAATCTCTGGCTAGAGTTGGCTCTCCAGCTCAGGAGAAGTTATTTTTTGCTTTTGCACTCAGATAGCACCTGGCCTAGATCTATCGTACATGGAATTTAAAACATAAATCTCTGATCACCATGACTTAGATTCCTTAGGCCTGACCCTGCTGCCCAAATATATATTCTCAGCAAACACAGCAAAGATACCTTGAAAAGCAGCTACTGCAGACCTGTAGGAATCACCTCTCATAGAATCCATAGGGGTCTTGTGTACTATAGTTGTAAGTGATTTATTTTGTTTTCAAATATGAATTTTGTAAATTCAGTTTACAAGAACAAGCCACAGAAATGTAATGCATTTTCCTGTTTAGTTAACACATTCCCACTTCCCTTGTGCTACAAGGCCTCTTTCTTGCCTTGTTAACTTCTGCCTCAAAATTCACTTCCTCTGTTCCTTTTTTCTGTCCCCCATTCCTTCCTGTACATGATAATGCAATTTTTTGAGTAAACTAAGATTTTACTGTTTTTTGCAGATGATGGCAATGAGGCTCTTAAACAAGAGAAAAATAATCTGATTTGATATTACAGTAGCTAAATAGATTAGCTTTTTCAGCAACACAGCAAAGGAACTTTTTGGCTTCTCCCCAGCACTTTTTTTTTTGAAGGCGTGGTTTTAGTTTGTTTTTTAATCTCCAGTCTGTTTTGTTGGGGAGTTGGGCCTGTCAACTCAGCTCACGAAGAGCCAAAACTAACAGTATTTCCCCAAACAAAGGTTCATTCAGAGAATCAGATTATATGCATTGTGTGCTGGAGCAAAGAGGCAGGGAAGTGCAACAAAAACATTTCTACAGTGAGTGAATGTGTGTAGGACTTGCGAGAAGGCCACGCTTTAGCATCTTATATTCATACCTACAAAATTAATCCCAGCTGCAGCCCAAGGATACTAATCCCAGACAGAGCTAATTTTAAAACCGAAGCATTAGGGCAGCTCGCTTTCTCAGTTACCTAGTTCATCCTCCTTACCTGAAATCTTCCTGCAGTAGCTGACTCCAGCTTTGTGGAAGGATGTTATATGGCCCACACTCCACAAATGACAGGAGGAAGCTTTGTGCTGAAGTTACATCAAACATTATAAAACAACCAAACCCTCCCCACTGTTTGATTCATCTCCTTTTAAAAATAATACTTCACACCTGAAGACAGAGATACTAGAACATTTTTCCTCTATGGTGAGCATTATATATTAAGAAGTGTTAGAAAAATAAAAAAAAAAAAAACAAAAATCAAAGTTATCTACTAGCAAACTGGAATTGCAACACCTGCCAAGGACACGTTATCTAGACCGATTTCACCCAGGAAGGCTGAGGTATGCACCTCCTGAAAAGAAACCGGGAAGTAAAAGATCAGTCATACATCAGAGGCAAACATTCCTGCCCCAACGAACGCACCATAAACCTTCACTTATTTATTTTACAAGTTGAAGATTATTTTAAGAAAAGTTTGGATGTTTAACTTAATTTGCATAAGTGAAGGTTTGCATATGGGCTCTCGCTCTGATAAAGATCGTGTCTATGCTGGCAACTCATGAATAGACCCAGTAAGTGTCGTGGCTGAGCACTACCCTGCAAGGGGCCTGGCTTATGCCAGCAGACCACTATTTGCCAAAGCAACCTACTGCAGCTGCCTCAGAGGAAAGCAAGAGCTGAAAAACTCACATTTTGAGAGTATTACCGCATCTACACTGACAGCTTTTCATACCACCATTACGTCGATCGAGGAAAGGAGCTTCACGCTGTAGTTTTAGCCAAACGTAATATGGCCAAGAGCTTCTGCATGAAGAGGAAAGCTTGCAGGCAGCTGGGAACAACCACGGGAGAAACTATTTCATCAGAAACAGGTTTTAAGCATGTTACGAAAGGATAGAAAGAGCACTAAAACATAAAGAGCAGTATAAATACCAAGGAAACTTGGCGGCTATAGTGTCCTTCAGCCAGGGTCTATTTAAAGACTCAGAATACTTAGTTTCTCGTTTCCAGCCAGAAATAAAAGGATATTTCTAAAAATGCTCCTGCTTTTCCGACATTTGTCCAACACTGACTCAATGTACTGTAGAGCTGAAACAGCAAGAAAGCAGAAAAAACTTCCTAAATTCTGTCAATAATATTTCAGTCAAAAGGCTGAGAAACAGGCCTCAGAACACCATCTACCCCTACTAACCCTTGACCAAAACCTTCCCTTCATCCCTGCTGTACTGACGTGCGTCCATCTACAAAAGTCATGGAATTTTTAACTTAATAAACAATAAAACTTTATAAAATGTCACATACTTCAACTGTTAAAAATCAAGATTGTCTTCAAAGAACTACCAGATATCACCATGAAAAAAAAGACACTGATACACAGAACTTACACAGTGCTTTCTGATCCAGGGTCAGAGACAAGTATCACTACTTTCATTTGCCCAAATCTGAAATGCCAAGATGGAGAGCAGCTGCCCATGGCCACAAAGTATGTCAGTGGCAAAGCGAGGACAGAATGCCAGTGATCAATCATACCCCAGCCACATGCCACATACTCGAAATACTACTACCAAAAGTAAGTTTTAGCAAGGATTAGATTTATGTATGTCAATTTACACATTCCCCAGCATGAGAGAATGATTTATGAAATTTCTTAATGTGCTCAGTATGAAAATGGCATAAAGATAACACTGTAAGATTTAAGACAACCTGCATTTGCATTATCATTTGATTTGGCATTGCTCTTTCAGTAGAGAATTCCAAACAACAGAGAATCTGTTTTTATCTTGATGGCAAAAGTTCACAAATAAGCATTGAAGAACACATCTGTTTGTCAGATTTCACGTGGATAAAAACACTGGATCTCCTCAAGCCTTCCTTTAGAATAAAACATCATTGTACATATCATCAGCAGTTAAGAATATTACACTAATATAGTCCTATTATTTAAAAAATAAACCATAGAGGAAATTGTTCTGATTTTTCTTTAAACAAACACTGCAACCCAAAGTTTCTAGTCTGGTATAAAATGTTAAAGAGACATAATCTGTCATTTTATTACTGACAGATTATATGTAGACGTGGTAAGCATACAAAATGAAGATTATCACAATTTCTAAGTATTCAGTTAAAAAAAAAATAAAAGGTTCCTTTGAGGTAAGGACCAGTGGTTCAAGAGTGAACTTCAACCTACACTGTACAGATTTAACACATGCTCTATACAGAGGAATTCAAATCTCAGTTGGAACTGAGCGCCAATGCATGTGTAATATTATCATTTAATCCTACATAAAAGGCAAACTACGGCAGCATACACAATCACTACAAAAGGCAGGAAGCATCTGAATTTATATGTAGGTATCTTTGCACATCTCTTATGATGAAAAGATTTTATTACAGGATCAGAAACAATCTGTCTACATCCTAAGCCTCTGTGTACAGAATAGACGGTGAACAGTACATCCTGAATATTTAGCACTCTCACTGGTGACCTCTCATCCTGTTTCCTTTTCAGTGATCATGTCTTCATTTATAGATTATTACTTAGGATTAACAAATTCCTCACAAGCTTTTCTACAATTTCACGTCATTTTGCAGATGGGAAACTGAGGCATAGAGTTATTAACATTTCATTATCCACTTCTCTGATCTGGCCAACGTGAGATGACATGTCTGCATTTTCTTGCAAAATCACATCCAGCTCCCTTTCCTGACCTCTCACCACGCCAGAGGGACCTCCAGTCAATGCTCTCACCACCTCTTAAGCCCGAGAACTTTCATTTAGGGGACACATGCCCTATTCTTTGCATGAAAGGAAAAGAGAAACATCAGCTTTAAGGTACCACGCGACTTTGTAATATGCACTGGTGCACCAGGGACTAACACTGTGATCAGCAGCAGCGAGGGCTGTGAGATTTATCAGATTTTCTTTGCTGCGACATCTTTGCCAACAGCTTTCTTTCCCCTCCCTCACAGCTGCAATACTCACCTTTTAGTGACTGGCCACTGCACTCCACGCACCCCCTCTACTCTCCATCACTTCCTTCTCTTCATCTCACATCCCCCCTGCTCAAACCACATTCAGAGGATCTTGGTGAGGCAAAGGAAATGTTATATATCTAACAACGCTGCAGGGTATCACGATGAGTTCTAGTGTGATCCTTTCTTCCAACGTCTCTGCTAGGAGGTGGAGGAGCTCTCCTAGTGCTATCAACTGTTATGATGCAGATCAACACCTTGTATTGCCAAATATATCAACAAAGTAATTCACACCAGATCAGTAAATCACATTTTCATTGAAGTGCATCTTGTGCTCTCCCGTCCATGGTGAAAAGTAAGAAACGTCATTTTCAGAGCAGCTTCAATATAAAGAGAAGTGATCCTACTCGCTTGTTTCAGTCTTTTGAAATTTTCCACTTCTTCCTAAAACTTCATTTTTGCCACTGGCTTTTGCTCAAACTTCTCAGAATCAGAATATTCATTGCAAGAGCTATTTTCCACGACTGATGGTCAGGAGCTGGTACAGTTGTCCAGAGCACCTTCCTTCTCATACAAAGGGATGGCTGTCTGCAGGGACTGTCCCGTACAGAGCTACGAACATGTCAGGATCCTTTTGGACGTTAAGGCCATCACCTACATTAATGAACTGATCAAGATGTGATGATCCGTGACCTTGTTTTAGGCACCTAAATTATGTTTGAAAGATTTTTCACACACAGAGCTCCTGAAAAAACCCAAACAAATGGTATCAGCGTGGCAGATCAGCACAGCCTCTGTGCCGTGCACATACCAACAGGAACCCAGAGCTGTTTACCACGCTCAGCAGCAACTTGAAACCAGCCCTCCTGCCACTGAGGATAGTGTAACCTTCCCTGCACAACATTACCAGCCTATAAATATACTGCGAGACTTCAGGGACCTTATTCTGAAAGATACTTAAGCGTTTCAAAAAGAAGAGAGGCTCCCCCACCTCTCCCCTTGTGAAACAAAGCTTTCATACCAGCTGTCTGCAACCCACTCCCTGCAGCATGAAAAACACCAGACTTATTACCAAATTCAGTTATTAAAGACTCAAGACTGCAACGGCGCATACAGTTTACCCTAAGTTTATATAAAAGCCGACCCAGAAGCTACACAAAAAGACAGAAATAGACTAAAGGCACCATTGTGTTACTACTAAGGCTACCAAAAGATCAAAAAAAAAACCCACCCAAATCCCATAGAAAGATAACGTAAGAAGAAAACCCCTTCCAGAGTTAACATAAAACAGACTGGAATGATGAAAAAAAAAGGAGTTTAAAATAAAATAAAATAAAAGCACCTCTAAAAGGCCAGGCACACCTCAGAGGAAAGCCCCTACTTAGAGCTTTGATGGATCTAAGTGCAAACAAACTGTTTGACGATGCCTTCACCAAAACCAGCCCTTCAATTAGAGGTGTGACTTGGAGCTGTGAAGCAGCAGTTGCTCCTGCCCTGCTGCAGCAGCAGCCAGATCTCAAAACACAGCAGTGAAACCCCCTGGGATTCACCAGCCAAAGACCACAGCCTCTGAAGGAAGGTTGAACATTCAGAGAATGAACAGTGGAAAACAGACCTTCACCTCTGGGTCACCAGCTCAAAGAGGAGCTGTGGAAACTTGTCTGCAGCACTGCAGGAAAGGCTGTGCAAGTGACCCTTCATTAATTAACTGGGACATGGTGGGGAGCATACTAATGCTTGTGACATACAATCCTCTTCACGCTTTTCCCAGGTGGTTCTGGTTGCCCATTTAGGATTGGACAAGCCAAGGGAGGTGCTTGGTTCCCACACACAGATGGAGAGAAGATCAGCCCTATTCTTGGGAAGTGGCTCCAGTCACGCTGAAGGGTAGAGTTTGTCACTTTATAATGATGGTGGTTACACTCATTACACTCAGCACAGGGCATTGATGAATGCTTCACAGCAGTTAACTTCATAAAGCAATATTTAATCTCACTATATGTGGCAAGTGTCAGAGAAAGACCTTGGGTTTATTGCAATATAACCTTATAAAGTCATTCCTTTGCCCACAGTAACCACCACGCTCAAATATCTAGCAGCAAAACTGTTCAGAAATTCTCCTGCCATTCACCCACACTAATTAAGACACAGCTGGACTGACTTACCTACCCCTTCTCCTTACCTGAAGCACATTTTCAAATGGACTGAGACGGTTTATGTCCCAAAGCAAGAGGTGACTTCCCAAGTAAAACAAATTACAGTACCAGCACTTTCCTGAATCTTACGACAAACAAAACAAGAACACCCATCACTAAATGACCCTCACACAAGTCTCCTCTTTAGGCCATGTTTTTCCCATGCTCCAAAATCAAAAGAAACCAGCACCAACCTTCACTTTGCAGAGTCCCTTAAAACGTTCAAATGAAAGGTAAATAACATTTCTCACACATTCACTGCTACAGACAGGAGCAAATTCTCTACACTTCCTAGAATCTGTCTTCCCATTTCAAAAAGCCTGCTGTATCCACACAGGCTATAATGACCACATGCAGAGATCTGACCCCAAGCCTACTAATGTGCTAATAAAAACTGCTAATAAAAATCTTAGGCTGCTTAAGCTCTGCTAGGATTTTTACTGGAGATTTGAGCGTTCTACTTGTATGACTGGATACCAAAAACAGATGGGATGCATGCTGGGCTCCTAAATGACTGCCTTCCCAGACCAAAACTTTATGAGAAACAGTAATGAATTGGTTTTTATGGCATATTTTTGTGCACCTACTTACAGAGTCTGTAAGTTGAGCTGTGCTCTTCAATAACATTTGCTGATTTGATAACGTAAACAAGCAAAATCTAATCACACGGTTCCTATGAAGGGTTAACTATTGCACACAGCAAGAGAGACAGACCAGAACATAGGAATGCCTCTTGCTCCTATGCAGTTTGATTACAGATTACCCCTCGGTCATACCAGGAATGACTCAGATCACAGAGTCATTCAAGTCACAAACATATTGGCTCTCTGCTTTCACAATACAGTGGAATATCCAGTACCTTCAGGCAGGCAGTTAAGGAAGGCAGCAGCACAGAACTAAGTTGGTATCACAGCAAGCAGCCAGGCAGCAACACAAACTGGGCTCATCTGCAGCTTCCAAAGATCAAATGCCACTGACATGTGCCCTGAAGAAAACACATGTTTCTGTTCCAAGCAAAAGTTATAAAATGAGAGTACTCTAAAGCTATAAATTTTAAAAGGCAAAAGACAAATCTCTTCTTTAGAAGAAAAAGATTAACAGTGCAAGTGCTGCCTGGAATATTTTCACAGCTGATACTCAAACACTGTCTAGCTCACTCCTGTACTTGGCATCAGAACTCACCTGCTTTAGCAAGAGCTGTAAGAACACCCATACAGGTAGGGTCAAAGGTCCAGCTCTCCCAGTCCTCTATCTACAGCAGTTCCCTCAAGCCAGTGCTTGGGGAAGTGTGAGAACAGGATGTGCAAGTTTATATGACACTCTTTCTGCCTCCAACCCCCAACAACCAGTCCCCCTACAGCCCATCTCAACTGTAAAAGACAATGATATTAACTATTATATGAACTTCCTAAAAGTGAATCAGAAGTACTACATTGTTGCTCCTTTTGCTTATAGATACTTTCTTGGTTGTTTTTTTCTCCCATACTTAAGTGAGTCAAATATGTGTTTTGATTTGCCAGGTCTCTGCTTTGAAAAGGGAGGAATAATAACATTTTTAATACAGAACAGCCCCTATGGTGACTGCTGCAATGACTCGGATGCCCCAGCTTTTGGATAGATTGCTTCAGGCTCTTGGCTATTTCACAATCCCTGCTTTCTATTTTAAAAAGGTTTTAGGCGTTAAACATGGTCCCTAATTAACTGAAACAAGTGCAGTTTCCTCCTTGAGGATATTTGTATCTTTGATCAAGTCAGTACTCCCATTCCAACACTAGGTTTGTTTGAAATAAGCTGACAATATTCAAAGAACTTCTCTGGCTCTGTAGCAGATCTAAGTATTTCGCAACCATATCCAAATCCTTTGACATAGTCCTTCCTTTCTAAAACTTCCGTATCCTCAAACCCTGAAAAATCATTCTTGTGTGCGTTCCCAGGTCATCTGTTTCCCGCACTACAACCCCTCCTCTCAATTTTCTTTCTTTCTCAAAAGCTGTGTTATAAAGAGCAAGAGCAAGACGATCATTCTCTTTCACTGCTTCATGCCTTCCCACATCTGGCACGCCACCACTATGTTTTCTATTCAAGTTCTCTCAACCTCCATCCTGCCAGGGACAGATGTTTACCAAGCAAACAGAAAGCTGGACTAAGCTGACCTATCTGTGCAGATACTAATATGCAGGAGTTTGAATGTATACAGGGAAACATTTATACCTTTTCTGGACACCATACAGAATGAGCTAACATGAGAAGTATGGTATGTAACATCCAGACCTTTGCATGCTGCTAACAGACAAGCGAATTTCAGAGCCCATTCTTGAATCCACAATGCAGCTTTGCAGAACCAAGGACTTCACTGTGCTTCCTCTCACTCAACTACAGTGAGTTCTCCTGATGCAGGCAGTTGTCACTGTAAATATTATTAGCAGAGCTTCACTTGTCAAGGAGAAGCTTACTCACATTGCTACAGCTTCTATACAATCAGAAATTCATCAGAATTAACAGAGACCAACCATCCTAGAAAATAACAAATTATACTATTCTTTGCTCTGGAAGATTTGGCAACAGGTAATATCCATATCCACTGACTGGCAGATCAGGAATGCAACAAGATCTTCCACTGGCCTCTTCTGTTTAGCACTTCTCTAACAGCTCCCAGACCCACAGCCCAGGTATTTCCTTTTTTTTTTTTTAATTTTCCTTTTTACATGCATGCCTTTCCTTTTTTACCTTGTTGATCATTTCTGTCTCTGACACACTGCAAAGTAATAGTTTCCAATAACTAACACAGGCTATATCAAATATTGTAGCCCAGCATCAAAAGCATAATAAGAAGATAATAAAGAGCAGTCACTGACTTAAAAGAAGAATCACAAAGAACTCAAAGCATTTCCACAATTCATGCTCCATTTAGTACCTGTCCTTCTGGGAATGACATCAGTAGAGAAGACTGTTGCAGTTTGAGAAACACACAATTTTTTGTTGTTTAGACAATTATTCTATCACCCAGTAACCTCTCCCCACCCAGGTAGGGGAATCAGGAAAAAACAAGGAAACCTGAGGGTTAAAATGTAAACAGATTTAATAAAGTAAGACTACAGAATTAGCATTAATAACACTGAAGAACCACTACTGATACCAATACCAATATAAAATATACAAGGATTATATTCAGCCAATTGCATCAGTAGGAAGCTGTGAACTCCCAGCAGAGGACTGCAAGTGTGGGACACTGTGAAGTGCTATGGCTTTGGGAGGAAAGGAAGGGCTCAGGGGTCTGGTGCCAGGGAAAGGAGTTCTCTGGACCCTTGCCATCGAGGAAGAGAAAGAACTTTGCAAACTTTCTTATTTATATTTGTTATGGTTTGAGAAAACCCATAACAATATATTGTCGTTTAAACAATTATTCTATCACCCACCCAGAAAGGGGAATCAGGGAACACAAAGAAACACAAGGGTTGAAATAGAAATAGATTTAATAGACTAAGACGAAATAATTAACAATAGTACTAAAGAACCAGTATTAATCCCAATACTGATATAAGATACAGGAATTATACTCAGCCAATTCTCTCAGCAGGAAGCTGTGCACTCCCAGCAGGGACAATAAATGGCGGACACTGCCAGCACAATGGCTTCAGGAGGAAGGGAAGGCCTCAGGAGTCCGGCACCAGGGCAAGGAGTTGTCTGGACTCACCACCATCAAGGGAAAGAGAACTACACAGCAAACTGTTCTAATTTATATTGAATGTGACGTTCATGGTATGAAATAATCCTGTTGGCCAGCCTGGATCAAATGCCCAGGCCTTGCTCCTCCTTGTCCCTGCACCTGGCAAGGCTTGAAAACACTAAGACCTTGAACACCACAGAGCCTGGCTGGCTATAAAGTAAATATTTTCACAAATTTAGACACTAGAGTCTTCTAGAAGTGCAATTTTCCCCAGTATGAGATGAAAAGTTAGTCCTGTGTCTCTCAACTCAGGACAATATTTAATGTGACATTCATTGAATGTATGAAATAATTACCTTGGCCAGCCTGGGTCTCACTTCTCCTTATCCCTGCACCTGGTGAGCTCAAAAACACCAAGACCTTGAAACCCACACACCGTAGCTGGCTATAAAGTAAATATTTTCACAAATTCAGACACTGGAGTCTTCTAAAAGTGCAGTTTTTCCTAGCATTAGAAGAGGAATTAGTCCTGTGTTCCTCAAACCAGGATAAAGACAGACAGTGAATAAATTTAACACCAGCCTAAAACGTGGATGCAAGATGCAGCAAGAAGAATCTAGCAGAACAGCCTGTGAGGGCTCACATACACGTTCACATGAATGTACAGTTGCTAGATAGTAACCAAATGCAGTGGGCCTAAGCTATTTTTAGGTCTATCGTGCAACCTCAATGTCACTTCTCTTCAGTTGCTTCAAAGACACAACTATATCATCACACAGGCCTGGGGCTCTGTGTCATCAGTCCCAGTTTGATGGTCCGAGTCTCACCCTTGTCCTGTGTTAGAACTTTGCTGGGTGGGAATCCAGCCAAGGAGATGAAGCCCCTGGCGCAGACAGGGTGATGTGGATGAGAAGAGTTTTGGACAACTGGGTCAAGTGGGCTGGGAAAGTGACCTGGCTGTTGGATAGAGAAGTCACTGCATTTGATTTCACTAGAGGTCTCATAGCCACCCTGGCCAAGGTCACTTCAGTTGACGTGTCCTTGCACTGCTGCAGGCAGAGCACCCGTTACTATGGGACCTTGAGGGAAAGGAGAGTAAACAAAGTGGCAGAGAGTAATGGAGGCCAGGATTTCGAGTAAACATTGCAGGCTAGAGAGTTCTGAAAACAATGAACTTGACAGATTCCAGCAGCAAAAGCGTCCTTCGTGCCTCTGCAGTGTTTGCTTGGATCTTGTTATGCAGACACATCACTTACAAAAAAACCAACAGGCTCAATGTTGGATGGATCAGTAAAAAGAAAAGGTCTCCTCCTGTTTATGTATAAAGAGCAAAAGCAAGTAGATCATTGCCTTTCACTGCTTCATGTTTTCCCACATCTGGCATGCCACCATCATACCTTTTACTCAAGTTCTCAACTTCTGTCAGGGACAGATGTTTACCAAGCAAACAGAAAGCTGGACTAAGCTGAACTATCTGTGCAGACACTAATATGCAGGATCTGTTCTAAGCAGCAGCGTAAAGTGCAACACAAACTCCTCAAGTCAGAAGAGGCTTGTACTCTTGCAGCCAGGCAAGACACTGCCACAGGACCATGCTCCTGTATTTGTCACCACTATTCCGATGGTGTCCACAAAAGCTCTCAACAGTTACCTCAAGCATCCACATAAGCAGGACTCTGTTGGAAGGATAACAGAGTAGATATGGCACAGGAGACAAGCAGAGCCTGAGGACCACACAGAGGGTTCAGACTGGGGCATACCTGCAAGCTGCCACCTTCCCCCCAGATTTGCAAGACCCAAGTACAAGCAATGCAGCTGCTGTATCACTTACAAAACTCCTAAGGACAATCCTCTTTCTCAAGAAGGGCGAACCTATTACACAAGAGCAAGGCTATTTGGACCTTCTCCTTACCCCCTCGGTCACCCTTGAGGTTCAACTCTTCAATTCTTGATTTTATTCTCAAGCCAACTCTAGTACAAGCAAACACTCGCTGGACACCAGCAAATACAAGATCACACTTTTATTTCCCAACTGAGATGGAAAAAGCCTTTTCATGCTCATGCAGAAACAAAGCTGTTGGAAGCAGCAGATCATCCCTGAACATGTATAAGGACAATTCTTTAAGGACCAAAGCAGGTAGCTCTATCAAGCTTTTTTTCTTTGCCCCTTCAGATGACAACAAGCTTTGGCTCTTCATTTGTTCTCTGAACTATCCCCCCAAAATTCTGTCCTTTGTTTCCCAAACCACTGACAGAATGTATAGGGAAATACTGTTAATCTGCAATTAAAGAGAAGCACAAATAACATGTACGTACTCTACCCATAAAGATACCCTCAGCTTGCTGTGTGTGGTAAAAATGAACAATAAAGATATTCCTGGAAATCCAGAAGCCTCCCACTCATTAAAAATAGTATTTCTCTCTGTAGGCAGCAAGACATTCCCACGTATAAAAAATTGAGGTAAGAAAAGGCATTAAGTATAGTCCGAAGGACTGCATCCATCCACTGCTTCCTTGTACTGCACCATCAGCTGAAGTAGAATCAAAGAGAGGAGAAAGCCTCTAACTCTGCATCACTGATGCAGATAAACTTATGCTATGAACAAAAACCCAAGGGTCAAAAAGCTGTCTAACAAATCATTAAAATATTTCTGTGCTTTCCACAAAAAAACGTTTAATTCATTAGGTAGCATGCTTAGCTGTTTAAACAATGAAACCTTTCCTAACATCATGCTATGCCGTAAAACTTATCATGTCAAAAGGGTTATCTGTAGGTCAGCAGTTGTCTGGCCTAAATACACTTACATATCAGTAATTAAAGAAAATCAGATTCTTTCACTAATACCCCACTATATGATAATCCAAGTGATAGCCTGCAGGCCTCTCCCATCTGGCTTGTCACCTTTTGTTTCACAGCCTCTGAGGAGATGAAGCAGCTCTGAGAGCCACTCATAACACCCTGGGCTTTGTAGCTCTAAGGTATCTTCCAAGTGGCCACAGTCTAAGGGAAGGAATCGTTTCAGTGTGCCTTGGGCTTAGATGGCTTCCTAGGGTCCTCTCCGATCCCAACTTCCATTATCCATCTGATGGTACAGCTAGACAGTTCAACTTTAAAAACAGTGGTGTTTCACAAAATAACTGTGCTGAGCTTGCTCCTAAGTAGCACCTGAGTGTGAATACCTTAAGGCACAAATTGAAATTTACTTAACAGGGAGGGAATAGCGATTACCCTGCAGCAAACTGTTCACAGCAGCAGAATGGCCAAGGTGTCATTCAGACTCTTCTTTAATACCCCCTCCTCAGAGGCGTTAAGCCTGTAAGAGACCTATAAGACACCGTGACATGGATGAGAATGACGGTGAGACAAACACTATCCCCACAGGAGTCTGAGTAGACAAACGTCTGCTCGATCCAAAACTACATTTAACAAAGAGAGGCAGAGCCCAGCAACTGCCTCACTCCAAGCCAAGGGAGGAAAGCAGACAAGGAGCCCTCATCCTTTGTGCTTGCAGAGTAAAAACAGCTCCCTAAAAGGCAGGGTCCTTCAGATGACTGGAGGTGGCACCTTCACCTTCTAAACAAACCTCTCTTGCAGAAAGGGGTCATGTCTCACATGGCAACTAGGTGTTTGACAGCTCAGGGAAGCTGACGCCTTTTAGACTTCCAAGCCAAACAAAATAACTCCCCACAGATGAAAAATCCAAATTCCTCTATGAAAAACAGCTTCTGTTGTTCTAAAAGTAGGAGGATTTTCTAGGTTCTCCAGAAGGCCACCATCAGCAACAGACTCCAGACGCCAGAGCTGATGCTCCAGATAGTCAAGCTTCCTTGGTGACTGTGAAGCACAGCCCTTTCATGAGGAGGCCAGGGATGCTTCTCAGAACCATAACTACCAGTCACGGCGGGGAGCAGGTCTTTTTCACAGGCAGTTCAGCAAATGCCACAGGCAGTCAGCAGAACATTGCCTTCCAGAAGCTTTATGATTACCATTAAAATACCAGCCTGGTTTCATTACCCTGCAATTTTCATCTGTAGGGTTCCTCATCAGTTACAATGGCCAGAAGCCCTTTCTAACAGAGGTGTCAATAAGCTACACATCTTCCTCTTCCCCTCCTAAATCTTCCTTCCATTTGCTTCTTTTCCTTTATTATTTAAGTTTGTAGCTGAAATGCCATCTTTTATGTGGCTTCCTCTTAGACTCACTATGTTAGCTCACTTCTAAACTTCATGCCTTCGTTTCCCCCTTTCAAAAAGACCAAAGCACACATGTGGGTTTCTGAAGTGTTGAGACTGGTTTGGTCATATTTAGAAGGAAGAAAGGGAGGAAAAAGCAGTTAACTGATTTATCTAAGATCAACAAGTCAAGAAACTAAGGGCTAGAGAAAACCTTTGTGCTTGTGTCACAAAGTAAATAAGCTGTGGCGAATGCACACTAGAACATTTCCGACAGCTATTACTCTTTACTTACAAAGAGATGTCCATATTAATTATATTATGAATGGCACCAAGGCAGCATGTTTTATGTTCAAAACAAACAATCAAAAATGACCTTCCAACTCCCATTTGAGCAAGCAAACAAAAAATTGTTTTGAAAAGGCCACGTTTAGAATTTCTGGTTTAGCATTACAAGTGTTAGAAGCGATTTCTGGAAAATCTAGCTTTCCCTAACCCCATTTTTCAAGCCTTCCTGCTTCAGAAACTGTGACAATAGTGTAACTCTAGCTTGCACTAAAAACAATCAGATTCAGGTTTTTCCATCACTGTCTGAAACACAAAGAACCAACTTTATTTTCTTTGGAGGCAACTGAAACAAGTACTTTTCCTAATCATCTTCATAGTTGTTTTATAGATATGTTAAAGGTTTCCTTTCCAGAGCGAAAGGAAAATTGTATGAAAGCTGTAAAATATTTCAATAGCCATCAAAGAGTTTAGAAAGCTTGTCTTTTTCCTCAGAAGTAGCTTAGAAGTTTTGCCTTTAAAGTGACTGCTTGTGCCAGTGACTTTAAAATATCAAAGGGCAGATGAGGAAAACTGTAAATGCAATTAATTTCTGTATACAAAGGAAAGGAAGTAGCAAGCATATAGCCTGAAGTCTGTTAATTAAAAATGAAATACCAGATTAAACCCAAACTGGTCCAAGTTTCTAAACTGATAAGGTCTTTTGTTGTTGTTTTGCTTTAAGACAACAAACCTTTCTCTCTAACAGCAAAAGGAAGCAAGGCAGCATTAAAAGAGCCAAACCAGGAACCCCAGCTCTCCTGCCCCCATTTTACTGCATGATCATTCATGACTTCCATATCTGGGTCCATCTAGTGCTTTCTCCTTTTATCAGGCACACCCTCACAAAGTGCTTCCTATCTAACGCTCCCTCACAGATCAAAGCACAGGGAAGAAATGATGGACTTCTCTAACTCCAGCCACACCTTCAATCATCTACCCTTATTTTCCCTACCATCTGCCCTTTTGTATCTATTTCTCCTGCCCCGAACAGCACTACTCCAGCATCTTCCTTCCTCCACAACTCATCATTATCCATTCACCTTTGTCCTTTTATCAGATCTCCTCCAAGTTTGACTTCAGTCTGCTTTCTTCTCTATAACATCCCTATCATCCTCAGACAGTTGCCTTTCCTTGCTGCCATGCCATAGAGCCTTGCTGCTGAACGTTTCCTCACTCACACTGTTCAATGAGTTCGTAACCCAGGCTCAAATCCACCCAGTTAGCTGAAAGGTAATTTGTTTAACTTGAACTTCATAATACCTTTTTTTCTTTTTTCCCTTCCTATTTCCAACTCTGTGACTTCCTCTGTCGACGCCATCCACCCCACCATGCAGCTTTATCTTGGCCCTTCTAATTAATTCAATTCATTCCTCAAAGATCTTCTTAATTTTACTTCAAATCTCAGTGAGTTTCTCAGCTTGCTCCCTGCCCTCTAAACTCTTCCTTTTTTGCAACACATCTCTGTTATTACAGGAAAAAATCCACTCACACTTGACAACTCTGAGAGTCCTCTCTACTTCATGATTTTCAATTTTTGTGCAAAATTAAAATTCTTGTCTGATATCTCAGAAATGCCCAGCCATCAGCTCAATAGGGCTCCAAAGCTCCCTTTATTCCTCCCCACCACTTCCAGCTTGCTGCACCACTACACACCCCTTTGTTTGATTAAGATTAATCTTAGCTTAAGGACACGCGGGCAGATAAGCAGCTGCTCAAGTGACTGTGTATCAACTCTGCCTTCCAAAAGAGTGGTGAGGGGTTTTTTTTTTCCCACATGGGAAAGAAACAAACAAGAATGATTCAGTGCCCTACTAAAGGAGCATGTGGGAAAACACGAGTAAAGCCAAGAACTGAATTTTGGGTTTCTTGGCTTTAATTCCCCTTGCCATTTGGAAGAAAAAAAAATTAAAATAGGTAAAGGGGAGAGAACTGGAAATCAACGTGTTAATTTCTGTTGCCATCAAACTCTACTTCATTCAAAGCGCATCACAACCACGCAACACAAAATCTTCACTAAAAGTAATTCCAAGTCTCAGTTCAGCCAAGCTTTTTTCAGGCCACGCAAAAGTTACTGGGAACTGGCAATCTGAGGACAAACTAGCTCCCTCTTCGGTATTTTGGCAACCGATTAAAAAATATGATTATGAAATCTATGTTGTATTTAAGCCAGGAAATAACATCTGTTTACTGTGTGAAAACACAAGACAGAAGTACAACAAAACATGTACATTAAATAGTAAATCAAAAGACAATACCAACAGTGTGCTTTTTTATGAAAAATGTGACTACTGTGCATCACACCTCTGTAGTAACACCCTACCCAACCAGGTCCACAAAGACCACTAAAAGCTTGTGACCTGCAGAGCCACCAAAATAGCCAGGAGAAAAAAAAAAATTGGCTACAGGATTTGTCTTTCCTTCCTGTAAGTCACAGGTAGCCCTGAAGACACCAAAACCTTAGTTTCAACCAAGGCCTTTTTACACTACCACTATTAAGTGTTTACTTTGGCAAGAGAAATACATCTTTAGAACATGAACAGCTCAGCAAGCTTTCTGCAAACTTTTCTGAGGTTCAAGGTTGTCAAGGTGGAATTTAAAAGCGCATCTTATATAGAGATTAAAAGCTTGTGACTACATCGAGCGTTCGCCATAAGCAAGGTAAGAAGCTCAGTAACATCATCCTGATTCATATTGTGCTCCGAATACAGCATCCTGGCTTTGAAATGACCCTTAATCATGAGTACTCATAGCACAGCAACGCTGCTCAATTTAGACTCAATCCACAGGATGAAGACAGGTGTGTTTATCAGAGTAGTTCCTACAAGCAGCATATAAAATTCATAACTAAGTTTTGGAAGTTTTTCATCTCAAACCTGGCTGTCGCCATTGCTAAAACCTTCCCAAAACACAGGCTGCATTAACAAAGAACATGTGGCAGAGGTGCTCTGGAAACAAGCTGATCCCTCATGTCAGTCCACTGCTGAAGGGAATATTTTTGGCTTACGTTTACATGAAGCGAAGGGGTCATATTGCTAAAGAGGAGAGATGAGATCTAGAAATGACCTGGCAAGCTTTTCAAAAGGTAGCCCTCATCACAGTTCCCAGACCCCACTCTCCTGTTCCATGCAATTTTAACAAACAGGATCCAGAAGGGTTTAAACAAGTATCTGATGCCAATGTTAACACTCTTACCTAAAATACATCATCTGGCTTGTTCCTTAAGCTCTTATTAGAAGGTGAGAGAACTCTGAGGCTGCTTAATAACAAATGAACCCACAAAGTCATCTTCAATTACCCTATCATACCCTACCACTAAGTAAGATGGCCACCGACATAACTATATGTGACAGAAGTTTAAAAAGAACACCACCCACATTGAGTGCAAGTAGTATGTTTAACAATTCCTAAAATAAAACTTGTGCTTTGGTTACATGTTGTACATGATGGCCACCCACAGCTGACCAGCCCCTTTTCCCAACTGCAGAGATCTTCTCCCCAGTACTCCTTCTCCCCCAGTTCCCAGTAAAAAGGGAAACCTTCATGAAGAAAATGAGTAACTTACATGGTCCCAGAGCCTCATCAACCTCTTATTTCTTTACAGGACACAGGTAAAACACAGTGGGTGAGTAACTGAAGCCTGCACTGTCACTTATCCATTTCACACCTAGAGAAAATAACTAAAGAACTTACTGAAATCTACTTTTTCCAGGAGTAATGCATTGCATTTCCTACTCCCTGCAGTGATTACATTAGTTGTTCCATCATGACTTACCTCTATGCCACCCCAGTATCAGAATCCTAGAGATAAACTAGCACAACGCACTGATTCCTACCACACGCTTTCAGAGCTCCACAGGCAGAGGTCAGAATATGCAGATCTGCATTTCCAAGTGCATATTTCAGGTTTTGGACCTTAAACAAATTATATGTCATTGTTCCCAAAGCAGAGCTTTCCCAGGAAAGTCTAACATCCCTGTATTCCAGCCTGTCAGGGCAATAAATGGTTTACAGAGCCCTTCTGTAAAGCATAATTTTCACTTCACGTAAGCTTCAGCCTGCATTCTACAAGGAGATGAGCATTATTCTTCATCTGAAGACAGGAACGCTCCAAAATGAAGAGAAAAAATTCTTCTGTCCCAATCTCAGGAAAAAACTTCACAATACACCATGGTCAGAACATTTCAGAATATAGTTCAGTTTCAGGAAGTTACTTTCAGGTAATGTAATTATTTGGATAACTGTAAAGTTATTAATGGACTTTACTAAATTACGTATCAAGATTACATATCATTTGACTTAATTCTGCTTAATAGCCACTGTAGGCCATATAACTATTAACAGAGTATCTCATTAGAATGAGCAGTGTCAAAGATCATTTTCATTTGCGAAAGCACAATTTTAAAAATCTTTTTTGCCTTTAAAGTGTCCTGCTTGCCATAGGTCAATTATAGCCACCTACACACACCAAGACCTGCAAAGTCACATTGTTTTAAAGGGCTGAGATGAAGGGGCTAAAAGAGGAAAAACAGGGTTCTTTTACTCTCGTTGGTGTGGTATAGTTCCCACAATCAATCTCATGAGAAAAATGGGTGACATTTAGATAAAGTTCAGCCCTCATGATAAGTGTTGTAAATGCTAGTGTTTATAAGTAACTTACTGATTTAGAAGATTGCTTTAATCTCCTAACTGTACAATGGAGTATGCTATGGTCACATTTTCCCCTGTGAAATGGCTCATCTGAAATGAGAATTTCCAACCTGCCCAATTGGGTTCATGACTGAAAATTAAAATCAGGATAGCTTGTACTGCTCAAAGGCATGAGGGAACCACTTTCCTCTTATGCAGAAAGAGCTTTTTTTATCATAAAAAGTTTGGCAGCGAACAGCAAAGCCATATTAGAAGAAAATTTTAGAGCACAACTGAAAGAGCCCAGGCTACACTGTGCATCCCAATGTGAAAGTGATTCGGCACAAATTTGGTCACTTTCAACCATAAACTATCCTAAGGAATGACCAAGGTAATCTAGAAGAACTTTGCTTTCTACCTCATTGGGAGAGCTAATGGATACCACACAACTCAGTGCTTCTTTTTAAAACTTTAAACACCGAAATATGAGCAATGGGTGTCAAGTGTAAATAAATATTACACACAGGGCTCTATTACAGCAACTTCCTTGTTTTTGTGTTTAACAAAGCTGCATCACCCCAGCTCTAGAAACACGAGGAGTTAGCTCATGCCCCTCACTGCTGGTTCTGCAACAGTCACAAAGCAAAAACCACACTTCTTCACCTTTCTTTTTTACAGTTTCTGGTGCTGGTTTTCACACCTCCCCGTTCTTTTCCAGAGTGAATTTCTATCCGGCAACGGCAGCACGAAAAATGTAAACACAGAATCTGTGTGTTTTGTCCGTGGTAGATCAGACAGACAATAGTGGGAAAGATACAGCTCAGGCAGAGGCAAATTAGGCTTACTAAAATTATTTTAATCGTTTTTAGACTCAAGTTTACAATTGCTTTGTTAGCCAGATTATAAAAATTTATCACAAAACCACAGAGCAAGCAGGCTGAATCCGGGCAGGATGTTTCGTGGCTGCAATGAAGCAAACCTTAAGGTATCCAAGTACAGAAGTATTAAGAGTATGGTTTTCTTTGGTAACTTCTAAGAAAATATTTTCTGCACCTTGACTCATACTACCACCACTAAGCAGGATAAAATTATTTCTGCTAAACTAGATTTGGTGCTCAATTTCTGCAGCTGTTAGTTAGAAAGCTGTTAGCTATTAGAGTTAGGTATTGTCAAATTAGTATCACAGAATTACTCCTTTGCATTAGATGTGATCCTCAGCTTCAAAATCCCACAGATACACGAGAGGAAGCACAGCATAAAATAAAGCTGATGAAGGCCAATGAGAAGATACAATACATGAGAAGCCTACTTTCATCCCTCAAAATACTTGCAGTTCCTTTGCAGGTTCCTCTCAGCTTGTACAATAAACAGGCTGGTTAATTTTCAGTTAAGCTTTATGGTTTTATTTCTTTTGCAAGCGCAAAGAATTTATGTCTATTGTTCTACACACCTATCTAAGATTCGTTCTCATGCCAGTAACTAATAACTTGCTTGGAAAAAATTATCAGAGCGAGAAGATTACTTGCATTACATTTTCTTGATAACCATACAGAACAGATAGTTCTGTTGTTTCCTCTTCATGGAGCAATACTTAAATAGAAGAATTTGGAGTAGGTAAAGCTATTTTCTTTTTTTTACCAAGCTAACATGGTTCCTATCAACAAAAATAAATGTTTCCGTTGATGTGCTCAGAGACATTTTCCATCATTCCTTTTAATCAACTTCCAAAACACGCTCAATAGAGAACATCAGATTGGATCCAATTTCTGCTATATCACACGGAACAAAAGAACTTGAGCAGGCACACATCTTTTCGAAACACTTCTTTTCCATAGCTCTGCCTCCATTTTGGATGACAGACAAAGGGAGTAAGTGTGAATATAACGCCTTATTTAAAAGAGATGAAAAGCAAAACTGAAGCTTGAGCAAAAGGCGCAGATAAACCCAGGAAGTGCTACTACCAGCTGCAACCACCAGAACAAAGGAAACAATGACAGATCCCGCTTTCTTGAATTTGTTATAAAAATAAAATGGGGGGGGGAGGGGGTAGGGGTGTATGTGTGTGTGGAATAAAAGAAGAGTTGGCCGATTTTCACACAGACTGGGCACAAACGCTTACTTTGCCCTTTAGGGGTTCCTCCAGCCGCTCTCCAGCACTAGATGTTCCCAGCAACTTCAAGCCCGCCCGTGGGATGCTGAGGGTTTCCCAGTGCCACGAAGAGCCCGCAGAAGGCAGGGCACGGTCCCACGACGGGGACTAAGTCCCGCTTCACCTCAGGGGCTCACCCCGACCCCCTCACCTCTCCTCCTCCCTCCCCGGGCCCCGCCGAAAACGCGGTGACAACCTCTCCGCTCACCCCACGCCACCCGCGGGGAGGGCTCCGGCCTACGCGAAGTGCCCGTGAGGATCCTAAAGTTCATTGAAAACAAAAAGGACACGAACACCCACGCGTGGAGCGGGGGAAGCGTGAGGGGGTGTCACCGTCGAAAGGCAACGTTCGGCTTCCCCCGCGCTCCCCACCGATCGCCTCAGGCCGCGCCAACCACCCCCCACACCTCTCCGCCCCTCACTGCGCCCTCGGGTCCCCGTCCCGGTCCGTCCCCCCCCCCCGCCGACGCCCAGCCGGGGTTTTCCCCGCCGCCCTGACTCACTCCGGGAGCCGCTCGGCCCCCTCCGCCCCGGCCCCAGCCCCCCCGGGGCCGCCCTGCCCCCGGCTCCAAGGGCGGCGGCGGCAGCCGGTACCTGTAGGCCAGGGACATGCACTCGAAGAGCTTCGTGAGGGAGGCGTCGATGCTGAGGCGCCCGCCGGCCCCGCCGCCGCCGCGGGCCGCCCCGAACTGGTAGGTCTGGCAGGTCTGCTCGTTGACCGTGTCGAAGTCGTAGCCCTTCTTGGGCGGGTGCTCGCTGTGCGGCGACGAGACCATGAAGTGGCCCGAGTGGATGATCTGGGGGCCCGGGGGCTGCCCCCGCCGCGGCCCGCACCGTCGCCCGCCTCCCGGCGAGGCGCCCCCATCGTCCGTGTCCGACGAGTCCTCGTCGGGCTCGGTGCGGGGGGACAGCGGCCCCGCCGCCCCGAGGAGCCGCGCCGGCCGCATGAACACGTCGGCGGCCATGGCCCCGCTGCCGCCCAGCCGCCGGCCGAGCCCGCCGCCCGCTCTGCGCCGCCACCGCCCCGCTCCGCCCCGGGCCGGCCCCCGCCGCTCCGCGCCGCCCCGCTTAAAGGAGCCGGAGCGGCCCCGCCGCCGCCCCTCCCCTGCGGCCTCCCCCCTCCCGCCACAGCCACCTCCCTCGGCAGCGGCCCGCCCGGCGCGCCTCTCGGGCCCCTTTCCCTCAGCGAAGGGCCCATCCCGCCATTGCCGCTCTCGAGGACGCTTTCTCTCGGCAACGTGCCCTCAGGGAGAGCCCCAGGCCGCCATCACCCACCCCGAAGGCGACAGGATAACGCCCCTGAGGGTGCTTTCCCTCAGTGAAAGCAGTTTCCCGCCATCACCACAGAAGCCCCTTTCCCTCAAGGCATCCCCCGAGGCCACTTTCACTCCTCACCCTACTGCCCTTTAGTTACAAGAGGAGGGTTTCTTTGAAAGAAAGGGCTCTCCTTCCACATCCCCCAAACCAGACAGTTCTCGGCCATACCCACCTAACCCCACCGCTGATGGTGGACCACCAGCCTCACCAGGAAAAGGGAAAGCATCGATGCCACAGGGCCTCAGTGTCACGCTACTGTTGCCCTGTCCCTACTGCCCCGAGGACTGTCCTCACTTTGCCCGAAGGCTGCTGGTTTAGACAATCCAATGTGGTGCTTCCATCCAGCAGGACAACATCAAGGGGCTTATTCCCACCCCTCAAGCTTAAGGGACTCAAGAACATGAGAAGATGCAGGGGACAGCCCAGAAACGGCTGAAGAGTGTTGGCAAAATAGCAATTGTGCTAGAAGTATTTCATGGATTTAAGCTATCTTTAATACAGTAAATTGCTTATTATTTTCCAGAAGCAGCCTGTGAGAAGGCAGGGCAGCAACATAAGTAGCTGGAGACCTACAGCAGGACAGGCTGCAAACACAGGGATGGAGGGACCAGCCTGCAATCGCAGGGAAAAGCTCAAGACTTGGTGATTCTACAGCCAACCTGGTTTCCCACACCTCACCTACGTACCTGCTCAGTGGAATGCATAAAGTAAGCACAGTTGTTCCAGGGGCAGTAAAGATCAGATTTCATTCTTCTCAAAAGCATAAAGGAAACAATGGATCTGCAGGTCAAGGCCAGGACATCTATTACAGCACAAAACCCCATACACATACATATGTATATAAAAAGTCAATAGAAAAGATCTCTAGCTTGCCCTGTAGAGCAAGCCTCCATCATCAAGAGAGCAATACTATTCTAGGTGGCATACTCCAAAGCATTTATACTAAATTGCTCATATTCTCTCAGTTCTAGGACTTTGTACTTAAAAAGAAAAACCAGGCTCTCGTACACAGTTATCCTCAGGAGGGAGAAAAAAAGAGGGCACATTAAATTGCCACATGCTACTTTTTCTGCTTTATAAAGCTTTTTTTATTTTCTGCTTTATAAAAGCAGAAATAAGATCAAGGGAAGCTCAAGGGATGAGCTAGCAACTCTTGGGCACAGAAAGAAGAGTCATTCCTGCAATATCGCAATTATGTCCTTGCAGTGATCTGATATTCTCCATTAGAGAGAATGATATCAAGACATCACTGTTTAGGGGAGCAGTGGTAGGTCAAATACTTCCCCAGACACGAAAGGAACAGTAAGGCATGAACACATCATGTGAGGGCTCTGTTTAACATTCAGCTCTTAGTCAGCATCACATATGACTAAAATTCTTAAGAAAAGGCCATGGGCATATTTAGCTTCAAAGCTGGTTATTGCTACTTTATATTAAATGCTGGTTTTAAAAAAAAGAAAAAAAACACAATGCTATCTCCAAGCAAGTTATTCTGACTGGGAGTACTTTAAGTAAAAAAACATTAAAACATTTCAAAACAACGTTCATAGTTTTCTAGTATCTAAGTCTTACATGTAATTTAAGAACTAAACCTGAACTGAAAAAGCAAAAGAAAATAATCACACGTCATTACCAGCACTGTATACAGTACTTCCATGACAACAGCCTATGCATTTACCTCACAAAATTATAAGCAAGCTAGGCTTGCTTCTTCCTGTATGAAAAGAGGGGTAACTTGTTAAAATAAAGTCATGAGGTGGCAATACAATTTTCTAAGAGATAGCAGCACACCAGACCATCATTTAAATTAGGGATAGCAGTCTTAAGCTATGACTAACATTTGATGCAGTTGAGGGTTTTATCTTCTTGTCATCCTCAGCAAATACTGCAGACATAAGGAAAGAGGCAGCCCTGAAAAGAAATCCAATTATTTTGGAGACAGACCTCTTGGTGTGACTTTTTAAGAACGGCATTTAGGTGATCAGCAACAGGTCAAGACTCCCAGCTATCCTCTCCTCCTCCACAGTAAGGGATTCCAGGAGGCACAGGGAAGTACTAAGGGGCTACTGCAGCTTCTTTTGAGGATGCTTTTTCTTACTGCTTCTTTTTATCAATCTGCAGTGTCAGGTGAAACATAGGCCACCATCTTCTGATGATATTCCTTCACAAGCACAAGCTTTCAGCACAGGAGGAGACAGCCATTTACCGACTTAAAATTCAGCTGTAACACCAAACAGAGAGGCATTCAAGCCGTTTAAAGATATACCCACAGTGTACTCCACAACACTTAGCGGTAAGAGATTATCCTCCTAAATCTACAGACAGGAAGATAAGCATTTCCATTTTGATGAGGTGCAAGAGCTCAGAGAATCTTACTCACAGCCTCAGACTACGGGGCTGCTGCAGGTGCTGGGAGTCCAGCCATCCCGTTACCGCTCCGCTGGCTCCTCTGCCCGTCCTGCTCCCAGGCAAACCACAGGCCAACCTCCAGCTCCCTGCCCTGCTGCTCAGTTGGGCTGTGGCTCACTCCTTTACTGGCACAAGCCTTACCTGTGCAGAGGAGGCCTTTACTTCTGGGACTCATCTTGAATTATATCTTCATTTTTAACCTGTTCTTTTCTCCCTCTCTCTGGTTCCACACTGTATATAATTCTCTTATACAACTCTTCTGTTTTAATTCACTAATACAGAGAAGAGGGAAAAAAACTGACTAAAATGGGTAGTTTTCTTTCCAGGTTAGCAAATTTAAGTGGCTGATGAGAGGATGAGCACCTCAATAAATACAAAGGAGACAACAAAACCAAGGTGAGAGGCTGTGGCTGGCCCTTCCGGCAGCGGTGAGCCAGCAGAGAGCTTCAGCTGCCTGGGAAACTGCAGGCTACTTTGAGACAGAGCACACAGAACACTAAAAATAAGCTGGACACTTTATCTCTATCTTGAATGTAAGGAATCTTTCCAAAACTCTTAAGGAGTTTCACCTTGGCCAGCATCAGACTGAAGCATATTTCCACACACTGTGCCCTCCTCCCTCCAATTTAAGTTACCACAACACATGAGCCAAGTACCAAGCCAACAGTAAGTACCTTAAATTACCTGCAGGTTGCTGTAATTACATTGGCCAGATCTATTTGTTTGTTGTTATTACAACAACCACCACCACCACCACCTGCCCCCATCCCACAATATCAAGACACCTTTGATCCACTTAAAGATGAATCATTTCACACGTTACCAAATGAGACAACACCATAGAATGCACATTTAAAAATACCATTTATAAAACCAGAAATTTATTGTAAATTTAAAAAACAAGCTGAGATTAAGTTTCTTGATAAAAATTATTCACACAGCATTCATGTTGTGATTTTTTATTTTATTTTTGAAATGAAACCATTGTACATTGTACAAACCATAACTACCGATGGAATAAATAAGTGAAAAATTATACTGCTGTACAACACACACACACACAAATCATAAGATGGAAAACGATTAAGTATTGAAGAAAACAAAATTCTTTACACCTTCTACCAGGCCCTTAAAGAACATTCCAAAACATGACAATGTTATGTATGAAGATAGCCACCCAAAACCAATATTTTATACTGCCTTGTTGATTTTTTTTTTTTGTTGTTTTGTAAGTGCCAGCACTTTTTGGAATGTTTAACAACTACTTTCCCAAGCATAAAAATTCCAAGGAATAGTTCTGCTATAAAATGTTTGGCTGAGTAAATCGTTTATTCGGAAGGCCTTCCCACATGTTCCACAAACTCAGCTAATTTACTTGCGTCTAGTTTCTTTTTTTTTTTTTCCTCTTTTTTTTTCCTTTTCCTTTCTTTTTTATTTTTGTATTTATTTGTAACTGAAGCTCCAACATTCAGCATTGTAGCAAGGAAGCACTTCTTGATATTTACACTATTTCTAAAACATTAGCTGTGTGAGAACTTTCAGTCATCTTGAAGAAAACTACATCTCTCCTTCTGCTCCACGTCTCAACGCTTTCAATAAACCCTTTTACAGTGAGTTCATAAAACAAGTTTCCAATAGAGATAGGTCCAAGCCAAAAAAAAGATGGATTTAGATCTTGTTTCAAACCTCAATTCAATGTTCTGGTTTGGTCCCATCTGTACTTTCTGGCATTAAAATGTGTTTAATCACATCCGTTGGCCCATAAATGTTATCAGGCACTTCAAAAAAAGACTAATAACAGTCTTATACACTATTTTGGATTTCTTCATACCAGATAATGTCAAAGTCTCTTCCCTTAGAGACTGACAGTAACAGGTCTAAGGAACCCAAATCTATCTGCTTGTTCAGTTGTCTGTTGTCACTAGAATCTCTGGTTAAAAACAAAAAAGTTCTGAATGTATACTGTATAAGCTGTAAATAAAGCATTATTATTTTAGAAATAAAGCCTCTAGGAATATGGTTATGATGCCTTGTCTTGTAAGCCACAGAACAATGAACAGTTCTGAGCAGAAGCCACAGGAGAGAAAAGGAAGTTTATAATTAAACCTGCTGATGTCAATAATGCCAATAAATGCTTCTATCTAATGAAAAATTTGAGGTATTTTTAGTGCTATTTATATATTTTATTTCTTCCTAAAGTACAGGAATTAGTTTCTAAACAAAAAGTCTATTTAATCCCTTGGAAATGTCTACAAAATTAAAATTAAAAACTTGCTGCGATGCACCTGAAGATAGGGATTAGTAAACACGACTACTTGTCAAAGGTGGCATCAGATTTGTTTTGTTTTAGCATTAAAAACAACAGAAAGTTAGTAAATCAAAAATATTTTTAAGTTTGAATCTTTCTAAATTTGCCCATTTAATATATCAATAGAACTTCTCACAAAATATCACTTAAATCTGAATGTAATATACATACAAATCAATCATCATTGACCAGTTATCCACATTTTAGGCATACACACAATTCAAGAGAGAATTCTACCGTTTCATTGCATATATCGTGCAAATACAGTTTTTGGCTCCTCATTTCCTTATTTTCAGAACATTAATGGACTTCATGATCAAACCAGAAATCCAAAAAAAAAAAAACAAACTTATTAGGGAGCACACTGTTTTCAATAATGATTTGCAATCAAATTTTATTTAGTTAAAATCCAAAAAGTTTTATTTCAACATAAAGGAAAAGTTCCGAAAGTGAGAGTGTCATATGTTACTTGAGTTCAATCCTACAAACATCTTCTGGAAGGTCAGTATTGGCTCCCCACTCCTCCCTCCCTCCATTCCCCCCCAGCCCCTCCGCTTCCCCATTGTTTTTTCATAACAAAGTGGTAATTGCAAATGCAATGCAGTAGTCTAAGTGCAAGCCATTTTCACTATTGGAGAATTCAGAAATAAATAAGCTTAATGAAGAGCTAATTATGAAAATGTTTTAACTGGAAGCAGTTTTTATTTTCTTTTTTTTTTTTTTTAATTTAAAAAAGTATTTACAGTTCCTAGCTTACAAACTATATGAAACCATTTTCATAGCTGTGAGATTGTATTTTAAATTACAAGTTCCATCTCCCCCACAAGGCGAAGAAAGGCTAAGGGCCCGACCCAGCAACACGTGTGTGCCCTGAGGTGAGAAACAAGCAGCTCCCACCGGGTACAGCAGGTATTTCTAACTGGGAGCTCGCCCTGGAAGTACAAAACCCACTGGAAGATCAGGCTCTCGTGACCTGGTATCAGTGGATGCTTCTGCACTTCTCCGTGCCAGGAATTTGAAGGGAGTTGCACATACTTTAGTGCCTTTCAATCAACTTTAGCGTAAGCACATTTCAACATAATTGGAAAAGAAGGAACGCTTCTAACAATGATGTAGGGACGATGGAAACAACAAGGCTTATTTACAAGACTTGCTGAAAGAAAAAAAGAAAAGAAATCCCAAATACAGTATTAACCTGGAACACAGAAGTAAACATCTTATAAACAGTACAATGAAATCCAGTTCAGTGAAAACATGATATCAAAAAAGACCAATTGAAAATAAATTCATTGTGCATCAATCCCTTTGATCCTATTTATGTACATAGTGGAACTTTTCTGTAAAGCAAGTTGTACCCAGTACAGAGATCTGGACCTAATACGTAAGTATTTTAACTGCTGTGTTATAGTATATATTCAGATCTGGACTATAAATGGTAAACAGATCATGTTAACTTCTGATGAAGTATTTAGAAGACCAAATTTACAGTTGCGAATGCCATGCATTCAATAAAAGATCTCCACTATAGCTGCTAAAATAAAATATCAAGCTCCTTTTTCTCCTTGGACTCCAAGAGTGAAAATGGCTTCCTGATCTGTATTTGTTAAAAATTTAAGCACCAGGGATTTAAAATCAAAAACAAAAACCCCAAACAAAAAAAGGAAAGAAAAAAAAAAGCAAAAGCCTTACTACATGGCATTATACAAACATAGGCCACTTTGCAAAGGAGACAGTTGCAAAACAACTTTTAAAAGTTAGCACTGTTTTCAGAACACAAGGCACAAAACAAAAGCAGACATCACGCCAGAACAATGAACTTCACATGAAAGCTAATACCTGACCTGTACCATCCTTAAATATCTTACAATGTTAAATAGAGAAATGAAAAAAAAAAAATACAGCAGCAACATAATTGTAATTTTGACTTTAGAAACAGTGCGTAGACCCCTCCTGAGTTGTTTACTCCAACCATTTCAGAGACAGTAACTTAAAAGTTCTCAATGTTTGTTTCACAGGAAAAAGTTTTCAGTGTCTGAGAAGTTAAACCTTTGTTAGGCTTTCTTGGATTTTTGCTTGGTAACTTGAAAAGTTAGGAGTTCTGTCCTCATCCAAGAGAAGATGCTTAAGTAAGGTTGTTCTATAATTAAGCCCACTGATGTACCTTACATAAAAACTGACCAGAAAAATCTATAGTCTAAATCTCTTCAACATTTTGTTGGGAAGCCTCTACTTTCATCTTTTTAGAAGGTGGCACTCCTTCAGAGTCCTTCATGGAGGGGGAAAAAGAAAAACAACCACGTTATCATTGCACTGAAATTCAGGTGCCATAAACATCAAACAAAAAGCACGAACAAATTCCCTGGTGTCTCATTTGTAAAATACAAAGCAACCCTAGACGTGAGAATGACGTGACCAAGCGCATTTGCTTCCTGAAATCATGCCTCCATTTCCATCTTACCTCAACTACTTTACACTCATCGTCATCTACTGATAAAGGGTAAAAATTCTAGTTCCGGGCTAAAAAATCACAGTGAATATTCCAAGCAACAGCCTTGATGCATGGTTATACATGGAATCACCCAGCTCCACGCTCAAGCACAACCTGCACCAAGTGTCCATGCGTTTTCTCCTGCTGTAGCCAAAGCAATCTCTACAGGACAGAACACGCGGGGTTTGGAGAGCGCAAAGTGTGCACTGAAACAAACCACCCACCCAGGAGGAAAACCAAGAGACAGAGCAGTGCTCTGCCCGAGGAACTCGGTGTGAGGGGGACAACTACGAGTATAATATCTTTCTCCTACCCACTCAGAATTTTTCAGTTTACCAGAGAGTAAATATCCAAACACCTCGACCAATGAATCTACAAAAATTGACCTTCCTAACCGCTACATGCATTTATTTTTATAGAAGGTATTTTACTTCTGAATGGTCCTCAAAGGGGCCTGTCCAGTAAGTTAGGCCCAAGCAATTTATTAACATGAAATTTTAATATTCAGGCTGGTTTAGGAAACTGAAAAGTAAATCAGATCAGTCTGGTCTTATTGTTCAAATTATGTGAACTGCAAGAAACCAATCAAATTAACCACAAAACAAGATACATGTACATACATTTAATACTCTACAGCTACTTTACTGTCATCAACTTTGAAAATGAGTCTAAACACACAACTGGCTTCCTTACATTTGCTTTTTGGTAAAAATACTCTTTTCCAAATTCCAAGTAATTGGGCTTTTACATTTAAAGTTACCTGAGAGTTTTTAGATGCCTCTGTAATTATATCATTTTCTCCAGAGGACTGAATTTCTGCTTTCTCTGAACTATTCATGGAATTTTCCATTGAAGACTGTGAATTCTGTTCATCGGAGGTATCTGAAACATCAAGAAATAATTTTAATCAAACGAGTGAAATCACTCAGCAGGAGCTTTTAGCACGTCTTCTCATTAGCAACAACATCCCATAAATAAGCATAAACTTCACCCACGTGTAACCATTAGTGATAACACACATAACTGTATGAATATAATGAATTAAGCCCAAACTCCAGGACCACAACCATCAGTTGCTGCCAGCAGCGTAGAGTTGCTGGACTCAGTCCCTAGAGGGAGCTACGCTCCCGCACACCCTGGGACTCGGAACCCTGGCAATGCTGCTGGCAAACAAATTTCAACACAAACTTTGCTGAGCTGCAAGGAAACTCACTTCAAATCAGAAATAAAAGGTTGCTACAAAAAGGGCTTAATTGTGATAACTAATGGATCTAAAACTCTGTAGATAAGGAGAATAAACTTATCTAAATCAAAATTCAGCCCTTTATTTAAAATCCACTTTTTTGCTTGATAATAAATTTTCAAGATAAAATTTAGATATTCTTTACCATTAAGGTTGTAGAATTTTTAATGCTGGTGCACACTTACAGAGAAGTCTTCCAGCTTGTTATAGCCCTTACCTGCTTACAACTTTTGTGGTTTTGGTGTTTGGTTTTGTTGTTTGTTTTTGGTTTTTTTTTTCCCCAAAACTCTTCTCTCTCTTTCTCAAAGCAAGACTTACAGAGGACTCAGGGTTAAAGCACCCATTCACTTGAAGAGGGGATGAGGCACTTAAAGTGTCTTTACAGGTTAAAAAACCCTGGAAGTTTAACACAGTATGTCTAGAAGCAGAGACTCAATAACAAATAAACCACCCAAACCCAAACCCCTCCATTTACAAAGGGTCAGTTATATTTATTTCAGTATCCACATCAGCACAGTGTAAGGACTGGAACCCATTCTTCACCTCATTTAAAAATACTTTTTGACTTGAATGAATTCTCAGAAGTATGCATGGAGTGAAGTTTTATAAAGTCATCTCTCCACAGGTCCCTGACCCAAGAAACATATACATTTATTCTAGATGAAGATAAATGCAAGATCAAAAAAAAAATTTTGATTACTTTGGTTAATGAAGATGACATAACCAGTGAGTAATGGGTATTTTTGTGGTGCACTGTACAAGAAGCATCACAAGCTGAAAGTTTCTGAATTCAAGATATAGTGACACCTCTGTCTCAAAGATCATATTCATCAAAGTCAGACAAAATCGTCTTCCTTTCTGAGTCTCACCAGAAAAGCACGTTCATACTAATAAAGAAACAAGTCCCAAGGGTCAGAAGGAATTTCAATTTCTGCATTGTATGTCTCAGCATACATTGCAACCTGAGCTCAGGAGCACTCTGTGATGTGTCCATCTTCACACAACAAAAATCACACCTAGAGCAACACCCACAGGGTACAATTCATAGCTGCCCTCTTCTCTTCCAGTTGCTGCTGACAACTACCAGTCACTCAATGCCTGCAATGACTTGTCTGCACAGCAAACTGCCCCCTAAATGCACCAGTTTTGTTTTAAGAAGTCCACACTATGCATTCCTGATCACCCAAACTGTCCCCAAGCTCTAAGGAACTTCCCTGATTTCAGCACAGTAATAAGGGATAGACCTACAAGGTCACTAACTGTATCCAGCTGAATAATTCCAGCGGTTTGGTTGATCCTAACACCTTGGTAGATAAATAACTATTTCATAGATTTTTAAACAGCATATAACCAATGGATATTTTTTGTCATTACTTCTCCCTTTCATTTTACAGTAACTGTCTCTGGAACCAATCCAGAGAACTCGGTATGATTTTCCCCGAACCTAAATTTAGTCGGGGAGCACGTATGCTATGTAACAACTTCACACAAGCAGGTTCAGACAACATTAGACCTAGGAGTAAATTCCTTACCATTTTACCATTACCAAATATGCTAGTTGAGACTTTTTTCTTTGAAGGATGTGGCACTCTGATTTATCCAATTTGGTGATGATTCAGTTGTCAAATTTTAACCCCGTTGAACAATTACAACATTTAGCATACTTAACCATTCTGACATTACCAAGATAAAGGCTCTAAATTTAAATTGGTTAGTGGGTCTACTGAGCTAAGAACTAAATCAGGAGGGCATAATTAAATTGCTTTGCTACAGGAAGAATTCTGCAACCAATTCATTAGAATGGTGTTAAGGACATTTTTTATCTGCTATAATAGGACAAAGAAAGTTATCTTCACAAGAATACAGTGTATGCTTCAATTACCCAAAATACCATTTAAAAAGCAAGGTTCAGAACAATCTCTTAGCCCACATGTATTTTTAATCTGTGTGCAACTCCAGTACAATATTGTAACACTTTTAGAAAATTAGGGACAGAATTCAGAGCTAACTTTTGAATAAGTAGCTAGCAGTGCTAAGAAAAAAATAAAGCTTACATTATAGTTTACACAACTGAAAAAAAATTTCAAAGTATCTCACCTTTATTTTACTCTACACTAGATAATGAACGTTCAGGCATCTACAAAAGTACTACTTTCCAGGATTTGTATGATTACATGGCAGCAACCATTTTAAAGATGATTTTAAATTATTTCTTCTTTCAAGACTGAGATTTTGACAACAATAATACAAAGTATTTTGTTTGTTTCCTCTCTGAAAAGGCCCTGAATGTCAATCTGACCTTTCCAGTTGTATGGAAAGATCACCAGTAGGTCAGAGACTATGACCACTTTCACCATTTCTTTCAAATTGTTATTATTCAGTTCTTAAAATGGATAAGCAAAACACTAAAGGATAACATTTTTTATTTGGCTTTGAAGATTGATCTTTTCAACTTACCTTCTGAACCGGGCTGCTCCTTTGCTTCTGTCTGAGTTTCGTCAGACTTTACTTCAGTGCCATCTGCTTGTGTCACCAAGTTCTGTTCTGGTGCTGGACTTGAATTACTACTGTTTTCTTGTTTTATTGGAGAAGCATCAGCTATTGAACTCTGGTTGCTATTGTCATCTATTAACAAAAGAGTTAAAAATCAAGAAAGTCTACTTTGACAAGATAAAAAACACACCTTAATTCTTCCATATTTTTCCTGTATTACTGCCTAATACCAGCTTGTCGGGAATCAAGTCCAAGCATTTACACTAATAGTGCATCTAACTTTTTTTTACACACCACGACAAATTTTGATCTTGCAGCCTATGTTGTCATACAGGAGTATTAAGTTTTCAAGGACTTACTAAAAATCAGAAAATTTGAAAAAAGATGCTCTAACTAATATCATATAGTAAGATCAAGAGTGTTTTACTCAAATCCCTTAAAAAAACCACAGAATTTTGCAACATGAGTAAAACAGATCAAACAAAGTGCCAATCTCATCTTATAGTTCATATAACACAGAGGTAATTAAGTGTTCGGGCTGCAAATTTACAAATACCCATCACTACAACGTTCAGATGAGCACGTAGTTTTGAAGTGTGCCTAAAAGTCAAACATAGTTGGTCACAGGACTATCTCTTTTCAGAGCAGCTTGAAATCAGTTTATTGTGAATTTGTACAGTATGGCTTAAAAACATAAGCGGTATATAATTAAAAAAAAAACAAGTAGTATATTCACCCCACAGAAGGGAAAAACAAGACTTAAGAAAACTAAATGATCTGAACCAAGGCAAAAGCTCAGAAGTTTGAAACAGATGAAAAATTAATTCAGATCTGTAAAAATCCTGCTCAGTCCTTTAATTGCAAGATCATACTTGCTGTGAACTCTGCAAAAAGCAACCAGGAGGCAACAGAAATGCAAATGAAACTGAAGTGAAAAATTTGCAACCCACTAAAAAGTGATCCAGCTCTTATCAGCTCAAGTAATGCTGCATTTTCAGCCATAATTGTTATTCAAACACCTAGAAGGTAAAAAATTTAAACAGCTGAGCTGTGTAAGTTCCTCTGTAATAAACACCAGGTTAATACTCAACAGCTCACACTTTCACCAAAAAAAAAAAAGACCTTATAGTGCCTGAAGATGCCACAGAACCAGAGCTTGCTTTCTTGACTCTTGCAGAATTCTTTTGACCTGAATGACCTACTAAACTAAAAAGTACAAAACTTACATAAATTATAGTAGGTGCTGCTGAGGCTTTGGTTCTCCAAGCAGCAAATTCAACAGTTACTACTTCACCTGAATATAGTATTTTGAGTGTTAGATATTTCTATTTTCATATTTAGCTCCACTAACAATTTTTTTCCCCAACACGCAGCCCTAATAAAAATGGTATTTAAGCAATTGTTAGTACATCCACAGAAGAGAAGTCCAAGGTACCAAATGAGTCTTTGATCTTATTTTCACTTTGACTAAATCGCGCTGTCCATACGTCTGAGCAGCAGATAAACCTGCCACTGTGAGCTTATATTTTCACAGCAGTGTAACAGGGTAATTGGGGCTGACCTTCTCCCACTCACCGTGCATGTCCATCATCCCTGGAGAGGAGCTGTTCTCTGGAGTGGTCACTTCAGAGCCACATTTTTCATCTTTGCCTTTTTTCTTATTCTTATTTTTCTGAAAAACAAAAAAATACCACAAGCAAATGAGACTATCACTGTGAAAAGAAATCCATGTTGCAATAGAATACCCTTCCCGTTCATTACTTCTGTAAACATCTCTCAATTTCAAGTGAGAAATAAAGCCAACATAATAATAACTGACATTATCAATAACCCATTAGTCCCAGTAACTGCAGGACTGTTTTTCTAATCGTATTCTTCGTGACACAAAACACTGAGATATTTAGGTTTTTATCCAAAAATTCTAGTAACAGTTAGCACTTAAACGTTTTTCTTCTTCAAACAACTGTATGAATTTTGTAAAAAGTTCAGAGTTCCCAATAACACCCTTTATTCTACAAACAGGGAATCTGAGGCACAATGTTTAAATGGTTTGCTGAAACTGAGTCGGAAAACTCGGGAGGTGCTGGCTGCTAACTTTGTACTCCATCCAAAGAGCTGCAAAACCAAGGTCAAAAGAACGTCTGCTACACCAGGGGAAGGGAAGAACATCACTGGTCAGAGGCAGGGCTAAGATTCACAAAACTACCCTATTTCTGAGCTCATTACTCCGCTCACTGTATGGTTTAGGCATATCACCACACTGCTACAAAACTCCATACATTCTCCCTTTCA